>JABUQX010045568.1:70000-77422 GCA_015478945.1 Trachelipus rathkii
CTAATGGTAGTATAAGCTGGAAGCCGAGTTTTCCAAGCACAAAAGCAGAACAAGCCAAATCTGCCTCAACTTTTTATACCAAGAATTCACCAGAAAGCTTCAAAAATAGAAACTTCAACAGTCAACCTTCTAAGCCTAATGGTAGTATAAGCTGGAAGCCTAGTTTTCCAAGCACAAAAGCAGAACAGCCCAAATCTGCCTCAACTTTTTATACCAAGAAGGTGCCAGAAAGCATCAAAGATAGTCAAGGTAAGTTAGAAGAAATGTAAAATCACTTATAACTAAATCCAGTTTGAGTTTAAACTTTAAAAGTTACCTAATAATAATAATAATTAGTTTTTTAGATTTTTGGGGCATTTTTTTATTGTTGAAATCTCAAGTTGTTTCATGTATTTACAGATCATAAAAAAGTATTATTAAATATTTGAAACATTTATAAATCTTTTTATTTTCTAATTGAAATAGAAACAATAATTTTATTAAAACCTATATATATATAGATATATATATATATATATATATATATATATATATATATATATATATATATATATATATATATATATATATATATATATATATATATATATATATATATATATATATATATATATATATATATATATATATATATATATATATATATATATATATATATATATATATATATATATATATATATATATATATATATTCCTCCTCCTTTCTCCAGATTGGGAGGGAGATGCTGACCATACATTGGAAACAGAAAAGTTAGTAGAGGAACATGATGTAAGACAGAAGGAAAGCCCTTCCCCCCCCCTGTACCAGCCCCTCATATCCTTAAGTGAGAGCTTGTCACAGTCAAAAAAATTACCTAGGGCTTCACAAGACCTCAATGGACCTTCACTGTGATATCTTGTCATTATAGGGTTCATCACTTGGGCCATGCCCACTAACAAACCCCCATTCGCTTCTATTATTATACACTTTTCTTCTCCCCTCTGCTAAACTCACATTTCTTTCCTTCAGACATTCCTTTACTGACGCAATCCTCTTTTCTTTTGGTCTTACAGACGATAAATTCTAAGGACACTTGCCATTATACATCGTTAATGAACCGACTATTATCTATCCTTTTGATATGACAAAACCAACTTGATACACTCATTTATTCACTCATTTACCCCTTTCTTTACACCAATTAACTGGTGCATTAAAAAAATTGTGTATATTGAAAATTTCCCTAATTGTTTTACTATTTGTCTGATTATTATAATATTTTTGGTGCAGACAGAATTGGACCAGTTACAAAACTTCAATAAATACATTAGGTTTATACCTTCTTCAATTAAACAGTATTCAAAAGTAAGAAAATATCTTTTAGATTTTTTTTTTACAATTTTTCAGGCAGATAGAAATTTTTTGTCAATGGGTAAAATTTATTCTTAATTTTTTTTGTTCATTTAGGTTTTTCAAATATTTTAAATGAAATTTTCAGAATAAATAGTATTTAAGGAGCTACATAACTTTTACTTAGGCATTTTTCTACACATCCAATCTAATTACTTTAGGCACACCATGTCCAATTTGAAATAGCCAGTTCAATGCCGTACCCAGAGGTAAAATTATTTGGTATTTAGAAAAATGTTTTTTTTTTTTAAATTTATATTTTGACTTTCATAAATCTTTTAATAGCAAAACATTCGTCCAAAACTGCTGTAATACAGCATTTTTGACTCTTTAGATATCTAATATAAAAATTAGTTACTATAAAAACTGTAAGGTTGCTTATACAGGGTTCACACTTTCTGGAAAGTCAGGGAAGGTCAGGGAAAAAAAATTGGTCAGGGAAAGTCAGGGAAGCGTTTTTAGATATGATAAAAGTCAGGGAAATTCCAAAAAAAGTCCGGGAAATTTTTAAAATTTCAAAACTTATGAAGAATAATGATCCATGGACCAAGTTGCATATTTTTGATATATTTTTTTTCCTTACTGTATGATTGTGGAATAAGAGATGTATTTGATAAGTGAATGAAAAGGATGGGTGAGGAATGACATTCCATAAATTTACTTCTATCCTGTTTCTTTCTATTTTTAGTTCACAATTACCTACTATTCTTCCTATTCTGTTTGTAGAGGTTGTTCCAAGTTTATCCTTTCGATTGAAGATGATTGATATATGGATGTGTTTTAGACTGTATGACTTATGACTTAATCTGTTTATATCTTTTTCTTTTTAGGGATTTATACTTTTTGAGGTTTGACAAAGTGATATTGGATTTTTTTGCAGTTGAAGGTATTTATTATTTATTTATAAAATGACTCAAACAAAAACTAACTTTAACGACCAGTGTTGGACGTCAGAGCTGAAGCCCACAGTTTGCTCCAGGTGGTTGGGTAAAGGACCTGGTAGTTCCAAGGCATACTGTAAAGTATGTAAAAAGATCTAACATGGGAAGCCAAGTTGAAGTTTCACATTCAAGAGGGGAAACTCATTTGAATTTAATCAAAACTCAGCAGGACCAACCATCATTGAAAAACTTTTTCGTTACATGTTCTAATAATGCAAATATTAGTGAAAGTGTGTGGACTGAAAATTATGCCATTATATCAACTTCTAATCATACTCAACCGATTGTAAATGACCCTGAGTGTTCTATTAATAACCAATCAAAACCAGTTTATCAATCAGTTTCATCTTTTTGCATTGAAGATGTTACAAGATCTGAAATACTATTGGCATTAAAGGTGGTGGATGATAAAATGTCTTTAAACTCGTGTGCAGATATAGGGGAAACATTTAAATTAATGTTTCCAGATAGTGCAGTAGCTTCAAATTTTAAAATGGGCCTGATGAAATGTAAATATGTGATTAACCATGGACTTGCTCCCTATTTTTCTAGAAAGCAAAAGCACAATACACTCTACTTTGCAGTGAAGCTCATTCTACCCTTGAATTAAAATTCAAAATATTTTTGGATGGTGATTGTCTTTCTAAGAGACTTGATTAGTTTTTTTCTTCTATAGTACCTGGGAATCAATGTTATGTGGAATTGTGGCAAATTATTAAATTAGGACTGATATTTTCGCATGGAAATGCGAAAGTGGAAGGAGGGTTTTCTATGAATTAAGCAATTTTAGTGGAGAATCTGAAAGAACATAGTCTGATTTCTCAAAGAATAGTGCACAATCCTATAAGATCTCATGAAAGTATTCACTAAGGTTTCTATTACTCAAAAAATGTTGACAAATGTAAAGAGCTGCCCATAGGAGAGAATGAAGAACATCTCAAAAGAGTCAAAACAACCAAGAAGAGAATAAAAAGTTGAAAAAAGAAAATTATCCACAGATCTATAAACTTGAAGAACAGAGAAAAACTGAAAGCTTTGACGAAGAAGACGCTATAAATCAAAAATTCAGATGCTTGAGAAGAAAAGGTTAACCTAAATCTCTCTTGAGCTTTGTGATCACGTGGACGTTATTCACCTATGCTATTAATGCAAGCTTTTTAATTTATTTTCTTTTATAAATAAAACTGGTTACTTTTGGAAAATATAAAAAGAGGTCAAAGGTTATATAGGGGAAGGTATAGGCTGATTGCTAAAAAAAAAAATATTTTTTTAAATTCATCCATAATGATGAATAGTTTCTAAAGTAAATTTTCAATAATTTAATGTATGAACTGAGTAAATGGGCTGCAATAATGATTAATAGATATTTTATACGCCAAAAATAATGAACACGCTGGTCAGGGAAAATTTGCATATTTGGTCAGGAAAAGTCAGGGAATTCAAATTCAATATTTCAGTGTGAACCCTGTTATAAGAGCAAGGAGGTGTAAGAAAGCTCTAAAATATTTATTTAAATGTTAGATCACTAACTAAGTACTGTGCACAAGTTTGGAGTCTGCCTTTTTAAGATTGGACGTTGATATGTTTGAGGCAGTAAAACAAAAAGCTACAAGAATATTTCTGTGGTTTGTAAAATTAGAGTCAAGATGAGACTGAAAGAACTGGGCAGATTTTCTGTGGAAAGGAGGTTTCATAGAGGGATATGATTCAGGTTTGTCAAATTTCCCCATCTCGAGTCTGTTGATGTCTTGAGTAATTTCAGTAAGTTCTTTGTACTATTAGACCATGACAAAAGAACTAAAGGTTATGATAAAAAAAATTATTAAGTAAGGAAATATTACACCAGAAACTGGAGAAAGATTGTTTCTGCATCATAATTTAAGTAGCTCTAAATTTAAAGTACTAACTAGAATTTTGTATGTCTGTCTGTGCTATGTTTCTCACATTAAAATTTTATAATAAACAATTTTATTTTAAGGTATACGTGTTTTAAAATTACATAAAATATTGAGTTGAAGTATAAGGAGCATGAATGATTTTAATATTAAATTTTTTGTCAATGGTTAAAATTTATTCTTAATTTTTATTTTTTTTTGTTCATTTAAGTTTTTCAAATATTTTAAAGGAAATTTTCAGAATAAATAGTATTTAAGGAGCTACATAACTTTTTATCTAGAAATATTTTTCTACAAACATCAATGTTTATTACTTCGTTACCCTGGTCTACTAATCTGATCTCAGATTTGCTCTATCACATTCCATTTCTATGCAATCAGCAAACCTAATTTTCTTGGATTTTACCCAAAATTAAGACTTTGTCACTGATGATTGCAAGATGTTGCGAGTCAGTGACTGCTTTAGTGATAAAAGGTTGTGTTGTGTTTGGGTTTGGATTAATTTCAATTTTCACAATTTTAATTACCATGAAACCATACCAAACATTTTTCATTTGCAGAATGTGATCTAACAATGGCTACAACATCCGAAAGAAGGAGATGCTGTAATGACACAGATATCTTCTGCTACATCGTGTGGGATGCTTACTTTGCAGGAAATCAAAGGCCCCAACATTACTACCTTTTGAACAAGAGGGTGTATCTGCTAACTTTAAAGTAGGCACTGCGAGCCAAGACAAATATGGGGCTCCTCACAAGTGTGCAAAACGTGTGTTAAAACTTTGCGATCATGGTCTAAAGGGAAGAATGCTGAGCTGAGATTTGGTGTGCCAATGGTTTGGAGAGAACCAACAAACTATTTGGATGACTTCTACCTTGTCAATGTAAAAGGTTTTAATAAGACAAACAAACACCACTTACAATACCCAAATATACCTTCTGCCAGACGACCAGTTGAACACTGTGAGGAAATACCTGTGCTACCAGAGATTGATGTTGAAAATATCAGTTTAACTTCTTCTACAGATGATGAGGACGATGCTCTGACCAAATATACGCCATCTATTTTAGATTCTGATACAATTGCTATGTTTAGTCAGCCTGAATTGAATGATCTGGTAAGAGATTTCTATTTGCCAAAGCAGTCTACTGAATTGTTGGTTTCCAGGCTGAAAGAGAAAAAAATACTCAGACCTGGCACTAGTGTCTCCATTTATCGTAACAGAGAAGCAGCTCTGCGAAAGTATTTCCATTCAGATGGTCCACTTGTTTATTGTAATGATGTTGAAGGGATTCTTCTCAATATGGGACTGCTTGCATATGATTCAATTGAATGGAGACTTTATTGACAGTAGTAAAAGAAGTTTGAAATGTGTTACTGCACAACAGAAATATACTGTATATAGCTACCTATATATATATATATATATATATATATATATATATATATATATATATATATATATATATATATATATATATATATATATACTATATATTATATATATATATTATATAGTATATATATATATATATATATATAGAAATATAATAATAATATTATATATATATATATATTATATTATATTATATATATATATATATTATAATATATATATGAATATATATATATATAAATATTATATATATAATATATATATATATTATATATATAAATAATATATAAATATATATTATATATATAATAGAGATATAATATATATATATATATTATATATATAATATATATATATATATAATATATATATGTTAAGTCTCAAATAGGACACTCTATATAAATAAAAGAAGTTATGCAACACAAGAAAAAATTCTTGATAGATTGCAATACCATCTTCATGGATTGTTTAATTGTGTGGATTTGAAAATGATTAATTCTCTGCTGGGGCAGCAAGGAGGTTACACTAAATACCCTTGTTTCCTGTGCTACTGGGACAGTAGGGCTACATTAGAACACCTGGGTGACAAGACCTGACCACCAAGAATCAGTTTGATGCCTGGTGACAAAGAAAATCAAGAATGAGCCTCTGGTTGATAGGAATAAAATTATTTCCCCCATTGCATATAAAACTTGGGTTAATGAAGCAATTCGTCAAAGCTCTTGATCACACTGGAGACTGCTTCCGCTATTTTTTTCAATCTTTCCAAGTCTCAGTACCGAGAAGAAAAATCCAGGAATATTTGATGATCCTCAAATAAGAAAACTCATCAGTGATCTACACTTTATTACAATAAACAACAATGACTGCGGCAGAGGCTAGAGCTCGAAATGCATTCTCTGATGTGGTAAGGAATTTCCTTGGGAACAGGAAAGCGGACAACTACCGAGAGACTGTGGAGGAGCTGCTCTTTAGTTTCTAAGCACTTGGATGTAGAATGAGCATTGTCATAGTCACTTGGATGACTTTCCAGAGAACTTGGGTCATGTGAGCGAAGAGCAAGGTGAACGCTTTCATCAAGACATTAAAGTTATGGAAGAGCGCTACCAAGGCCGATTGGACACCAACATGATGGCATATTACTGCTGGCTCTTGATGAGAGACATTCCACAAGCTGTACATCAGAGATCGTTAAAGAAGAGGTCGTATATGCAAATGTAACATCACTATTGTGAATTTACATATTTACCTTAATGTCAGTCAATTCTAAAATGGTAATAAGCATTTACTCCCATTTATCTGCATTCACTATCACAACTTTGTGCTATGGATCATTAAATGTATTTTTCATTATTATTGTATATTGTATCTTACCTTATTCCTATCTTTAAGTATGTTCAGATATTCAAAAAATTATCATAAATTTGCTGTTTATTTGAAACTACAATATGTGATATCTCAAAAACCTGATGTGACAGACAAAAACCGAGGACAGATTTGGAATCAGCATCCCAGAATTACCTTAAAACTGTTGGAGAACCTTGTGCCAGAAAAATGTTGTTGAC
Source organism: Trachelipus rathkii (assembly GCA_015478945.1). Taxonomy (NCBI): domain Eukaryota; kingdom Metazoa; phylum Arthropoda; class Malacostraca; order Isopoda; family Trachelipodidae; genus Trachelipus; species Trachelipus rathkii. The sequence goes on from JABUQX010045568.1 coordinate 77,191, forward strand.
CAGTGTTATTAATCAAGAGTAATTATTATTATTATTATTATTATTATTATTATTATTATTATTATTATTATTATTATTATTATTATTATTATTATTATTATTATTATTATTTATTTTAATATAGAAATTAGAAACAAAACCAGATGTTAATGAATAACAGGAAAACCTTCTATGTATTAATGCGGTTCTTAATATGTTTACAACATAATAGAAATGAAGTGAACACAGTTAG
>JABUQX010045569.1:0-30000 GCA_015478945.1 Trachelipus rathkii
AATGCGGTATATTGAATTAAGTAATTAAGACGAGAGGCAAATTCTAGAGAAGTAAAAGAGCGAGCAGAATTGAATTGAGTTGAAGATATAATGTGATATAGTGAGTAGGTATATATCGAGTCTAATCGCAATAATGAGTTGAGATTAGATGATTATAGAATGTGTACATTACATACTAGTGAGATAGATGATTTAATGTAAAAGTAAAGTAAAAGTAAGTAGGAGATAAGACAGAACCTGAGGTACACCAAAAGTATTTAACAAGAAAAAGAGAAGAAGTCGCTTACCATTGCAAACCACTAATGATACCGATATAATTTGATAAGCGACTTTTGAAAAGAAAGCTAGATCAATAAGTGTAAAGCAAAGATAGAAGGGAGGAACCCAAAGTAGATAGGGAGTACTTGTATATATATATGGAGAGCAGTGACGCATGCCATTATACTAGGTCAAATGCTTTGGATATCAAAGCGCCACCACGCAAGCTCCCCGTTAGTTCCTTAGAGGGGAAAACCATTAAAATCGTGTATTAAATAGAAAGTATATATCACCAGTATTAGACCTTCGGAACAGCCGAAAACCGACTGTATGCAGATCGGAAGAAATATAATATATTTCCACGTCCGGAGAATAGATTCCAGGATGGTGTATCTCAAGAAAAATTAGTTTTAAGTGAGCGTTAAGAAGGGTTTCAGAAGATCTTAGATAGAATAACAATTGAGAGCTTATAGTTAGGGCCGCATATGTAGGAAGGGGATCAGAGCGGCTTCCTTTTTTTCGGAATAGGTTGGACTGTGGCGTGGGGCTGAGTTACCACATCTTGAACTAGTGAGTTTTGACTACATCAAGGGGATGTATCACATTGGAAGTTTTAGTATTTGATTGAATGTAACCCATTCCCAGTAGGAGCTAGAACATGTATTCAAGTTTCTCTTCTTTTATTTCTGGCCTGGGTCAAAGTTTATTTTGGATTGATCCGGCTATGAAATAGGGAAACGTACCCTATCTTGAGAAGTGGTAGGGGGCCATGCTTCGCATGGAGGAATCGAGTGAACTGTTGACACCCCTCAAAAACTCGGGAAGAGACCTCAAGTAAAAGCATATGCCGTTGCCTCTGACTTACCTTTAATTTGCCTCTAACGTGTTGATTAACTGTTCAATCTCAGGTCGCACACATTGCCCGATCAAAATTGCTAATCAAATGTGTGGAACTAAAGGAGCAACTATGCGAACAACCACTGCAAGAGTCGAGGTACAACAATGGTCTCCAAAGAGGAAGGTGAGGAGGAGGTGAGTGCCAGAACGGTTCACCGCGTCCCACAGGGGGTGAGGTTAGAGGAAAATTTTAGGTACGAAAGAGAGGCCGTGAAAGTAGACGTTATTGCGGCTTTTTAGTTGGGAGAGTTAGCAAACAGAGCCATCAGATCGAATAAGAGAGGAAAGGCAGATGTACAGAAGTTTACTTAGTCGAAGAAGAATTTTTAGCTAGCCTACGGCACGATCACTCTAGTACAAGATTGAGGTGCGTATGAATCTGTGAGTTTATCAAGTGAAACAAAGGAGGTATTGTGGCCGGCAACTTGTCGGTGCAATGAAAGCGCCGGCTTGTCATCGTAGATCTCGAATAGAAGTCTTTATCCACTTGAGCAATACATTTTCTAGTATATAAATATATATCTGAATACACAAATATATATTGTATAATAAGTAGTATTGAATAGTATAACTAATATATATATATTATATAGAGATCTATATAATATAGAGATATTTATATCTAACTCCCAATTAAAGTCAGCTGGCTCTATATAGCTATATCTATATAATTAATATATAATATATTATAAATATAAATATATATAAACCTTTTCATATTAGGAAATTGTAGGGCTTAGGTTTGACGGCTTCAGAGTTGCTATACAAGGCGACGATTTCCGATAAACCCTAAACTTGATTAGGTGATGTGAGCACAGGAGTTTAAATGTTGAGATAAACCGAAGTATTAGTGAAGAAATGAGATAACGAACAATGAACCTGGCTTCATCCCGTCAACGATTACACCTCCCACCTAATGGCAGAAGCTGAAAGCGTCATCAAGTCAAAGCAGTCATTCCAATTATAGTTAGGTAGAAGCGACGCAAGGCCCCCAATCACCCCGATCAAAGTTGCAGAAAAAAACGCGAGTGTGAGGGGCAAGGAGGTGGGAGACTTGAAATGAGGTATGAGATAGAGAAAGTATTAAAGTTAAGAGAATAAGGTTGTGAAGAACGTTAGATACGAATATTGAAACACAAATGATGGGAAGCTATGATGGAATATATTATAATCAGAGCTAAACAGATGTTATTTATTCTACCAATAATTATCAATGTATGAAATGCGAGCACCATATGGGGTAGAGGTCTACTAAGAATAGATGGGGAAGTAACTAGTATTAGCGTCCCAAGGTCCCGTCTTTCGGCCACCTGATCCAACTATTTTCCGGTTCAATCGATTGGCATTGATGCATGGGAATGATCACGATTTCTGACGGGAGATGGTCTCACATGTGTGCGTGGTAGAATTCTTTGTATGATCTAAAGATATGCTGCCAGATCGTTGAGAATGCTGAGATGATCGCCCGCTTTCTACAATCGCGTCACCTCTGTCTCATCTAGCCTTCAGTTTATATGGATGTAGTGAGTGCGCTAAAAGCCAACGTGGTTAAGCATGTTGATTGACATTGAAAGTTTCCACCCTAATATGGGAGGGACCCTCATTCGGTAATGTTAACTGTTGGAAATGGAAAGACTACTTAAACACCAAGTCATTACAAAATCGTCAAACGAAATGTTGGTCGGGGTGAGTAATATATTCAAAATTGCATAGAATGTTGAATCAATCCTGTTCTGTGTAGGGCTCCTCGCAGAAGAGAAGAGAACAGTAGCAGAATGCAGCCCAAAGATTATTGTAGAAGAGAAGGGTCTTGGATACAAGAAGGATTTGACCACCACCATGAAGCGCCTGGATCATAAGTTTAGGTGAGGATTCAGAGATTCACGAGACGTGGTACAGGAGTATTAATGTTTACATAGGCACACACTCCCCCTTCAGAGGCTCCGCGAAATTATGAGTATGAGTAAGTTCAGTTCCGATAGAGACTTCCTGCCATGCAACCCCTGTTAGTTTATGGTTGCAACTTAACCGAGACTTAACTATCTGGGTCTCAACAAGAGCAAAAGGTTAAGGTAGAGGTAAAGTAGATAGGTTGATATCCAAGAGGCAAAGTTTAGATTTTAAGCAGCGGATGTTCGTGAAGGTACAACAAAGTAAAATTAGGAAAGGCCCACCATGGAACGCCAATGACACGGCCTAATGCAATAGCCATCTACGGCACACCACAGCACACTCTACCACACACAAAAATTAAAAGGACCATGTACCACAAAGAACAAAAAAAAGAAGCCACAAAGAAATTAGATAGGCAACTATCAAAATATAGATTAAAACAACTAGAATCCGTAAGGTTAAAAAATTTTAAGGTCTTCCGCATACCTTCAGCCGTTAGAGCCACTCTAAATTCATTCCATCTTTAGCATACACGTAAAAAAAATATATGCTATTACTACTATAATATACTGATTTGAACACCAACTTAAACCTAAACGTAACAGATCCATTAGCGATGTACATTGATAATATTAAAAACCATTGACACAACTAAAAGAAAAAAAAAAAACATGCACCACATGAAAAACAAAACCAATCACTTAACAGAAATCGTCACTCCTCACGAATAAAAAATAGTGATATCTAATATGTGAGCTGAAAGATTGATGTAAATAATTAAAATAGCAAAAAGCAAAGTAAAAAGGGCTCACCTATACTAAGGTAATATTGGCTACATTAAATCTTACATACAGAACTTGAAACCCTCGGTGACTTAAGTTTCTCTCTGGTATTAAAATTCATAAGACAAAAAAGATAGTAGTACAAAAGAAAAAAAAAAATGAAAAAAATTAAAATAAAACTTATTTTATTTAAAATTCCAAAATAAACCTCGAAGAGAAACGAAATAAATGATTAATATTCACTTGTGTGATAACCCATTTAACGACTCATTAAGAACACTCTTCATTAAAACAAAAAACGAATTTTGAAAAAAACGTCACTAACTACAGGTCAACTAAACACAGAACATTGCTGAAACTCCATAATATAAAATCTCACAATTAATTACAAGTGAGTCTTGTGAAAATGATTAGACAGACCAATAATCGCAACCGAAATATTGAACGTCCCATGTAAACTTTTTCTTCAAGACCAAGAGCACTTTCAGAGCCGTCCACACTCCACAGTTGTTAGTTAGTTAGCTTGGTTAGCTTAGGTTAGTAAGTTAACGAGGATTGAAGGTCTTTGATTGGCAATGACTCCTCTCTTGTTATGGATAATTATAAAAATCTAGTACTTCACAGGGCTCAATTCATATCTTGGGCATTCCGCGCAACCTTTCGTATTTGGATTAACGCAATTAGATGATTCCAACCCACCAAATTGTCTAACCTCATCTTTACCACGGGCCGTAGGTCGCTGTGATGAGTGTAGCGAAAAATAACAATTAGTTAAAAAAATTCGGACTGGCATGTACGGTCGGCAGATAAAAGTTTTTAAAAACAGTAAAAAAAACAATTTCTTAAGGGAAATGAACAATAAAAAAAAAATAAAATACAAGAAATTTGTAAATACATAAAAAGTTTAAATTCCCAAAAGGAAAACTAAATGTTTACAAAAGGAAGTTCTGATTATATCCTAAAAGTGACGTGCCATGCTCAGAATGGGAAAATTACGAAAAGAAGTTAGAAAATGTGGGCGAGACAAAAAAAATACGATAAAAGGATCTACCAAGGACGGCAGCAATCATTGCCATCTATGCTATCTCCGGAGTACAGCGTCTCCTTCGGCAACCCTTAAGTATGAACTCGAGTGAATCAAGTCACTAGGTAATTTGCTAGCCTAAGTTATCTTTCACTGAACATGATAACAAGGATTCGATACTGACCGTTACGTAATTATTGGTATATTTACTTCATCCAGAGTATTTGTCTTAAGCTAATCTTAGTTCTATCTTAGATAGAATACCCTGTCTATTCCGATACAGTATGTTAAGATAATATCCTATTATGTATTGTTATCCTCTCTCATGACGATATGTCTTATTCCATTATGATACAGATCATTTGTCAATAAGATTACTACTTTACTGACATGGGTTTGTTTCAGATTAGTTATAGTTAGGTTGATCTTGCTCCATCTTGTTCTCTTAGATTTTAGATAGAACTTTTCGATGTATTTACGTTAATTTAGATTATGTATTTTACAAACATTGCGTTGTATTTCCCGTCTTATTAGTCAGGTTGCCATTCGTCCAACAACGTGTAGTTACATAGCTGGTATACCACTTCGAGTTATAGACCCAAATAAAACCCAAACCCTAGCTCTACATTTCCAAAATGAAAAGAGTTTGCATTATATTTACGGGTGTTGCATTAAATTTGTCCGCGAGTTGATATTATATTATATATATATAATTTGTATTATAATTATATATATACATATATATAATATATATATAGTAGTATAATATATATCATTCTAGTAATATTATTTAATATATATATTATATATTACAGGGATTATAAGGGTACAACTTTTAAAATTATTGTCTTACCGAATACACGAGTAAATAATTTTAGCTAGGTTGGGGGTCTTCGAGTATCTGATTTTTAACGATCAAGACCTTAAATTCATATTTACTTCATCTTCCAACCCAACGTATAACCTCGCACAAAACTCTATACAGGGACATCTCTCTATGGCCGCAAGACACGGCAAAATATTGCCCGCCATGGTACCTTCGTCCAAGCGCCCATCCCACTCGTTCTTCATGCGAGTCTTTTCCTTTTTCAGTGCACCATTAAGTTCACACTCCTCTCTTCTGTTGGTCTCCCCCTTCCTCTCATCCAATGTGACATTAGTTCCCCTCGGCTCCCAAACTTCCTTAGTACCCAACATACTCTATGAGGATGTCCCGCCTGATTCATCTCCAAGAGTAATTGTGCCTTCTTCCTTAAAAACCATACCGCTTTTTACAGACATTCTCTTCTCCCCCTTCTCACCAACCATTCTATCCAATTGGTGCAGGCAATCTACGGTCTAAGAACCTTACTAATCCTTATCCTAATTTTTAAATTTTTAAATCTCTCTGTCTTAGTTATTTTTTTAATGTATCTTCATCCTCAGGGTGTATATTCTTAAAATTCTCTCTCTTAATTATTTTTTTAATGTATCTTTATTCTAAGAATGTATCTCCCATCTTTATTTCTTCTGGAATCTTATTATCATGGTCTGTATTATAAACGTACAATCAGTGTATTGGAAGGAGTACCGCGGCCTTGTCGTGGAACACATATTTTTTCAAATATAAGAGTCTAAAGTATTTGTGATAAAGATCCCCCTCGTGCTCAATTAATTCCCTCTCAGACCACTCAAAGCTCTCAGTCCTTCTCCTACTCTGTGATCGATCTCCTCTTTCCTTTCCCTCCTCTACCCAAATCCATCCCTAAATATCTGGGAAAACCTTTACTTCTTATGTCGTATACCATTTTTTTTACTAACCCCCTCAGGAAACCAGCCCCTCCTACTCTTAATCTCTAACCCATCCCCCTCAAGTACTATATTTCAAGCCTCCTCAAACAGAGACAAGCACTTTACTCTTACCTGAGTTCTCTTATCATTTAAATCCCTTATTGGTAATCATCTCCCTCTCTCTCTCCCTTTCTTTCCTCCTTAATGGTCACCCGGGTGTCAACCCAGATTTCATAATATGCTACCCAGCAGCACTTGCTTGAATTTCCTTACGGCCAATACGAACAAAACAACACACATAGGAACGCGTGCTCCTAGTCGGTTCAAAATTTTTCGAGCTCAGCTGACTTCATCCACCCTCCTTCAACAGCAAAAATATATACACGATAATCTTCCTAACCTCCGACTCCGACTCCGACTATCCGGACTTCACTCCTATAATTCTAATTCAACCAGAAACTCTATATTACCATTCTATCTCCCTTAGCCAACTTGTCAATCGTGCTCCCCTCACAAGTCATCATTCTGTAACTGTGCCACCGTCCGATTACTACGACTCTACAGATCAAAAGATAAATAAATTGAAAAAGCCACTGTAACATTTACAAAGGAAGGTATTCGATCGCAGATAACCCAACACCACAATTGACCGCTCTTTTGAGTTAACATAGCAACCCACGAATGGATCTACATTCCTTATGACGAAGTTTGACCCAAATATAATGCTGCACTATCCAACAGCACCAGCCCCTCCTAATACTCTCACACACATTCTGCAATTCCTATTCCAACTCCCGACTTCCGACTCCGACTCCACCCCTCTTAATGTACATAAATTAAATAAAGTGATACAATACGTTTTTTATGCAAAATATTTATATTAAGAATTCCAAAACTTCAATTTCCTTTCAAAGAAAGACATTTTTTCCCCTCTTTTTCTCAAAAAAAAAATTAATTATGGAAATATCTATTTTCATTTTACTACTAATTATTAACCCTACTCCAATATTCTATATATCTACAGTACACTACTTATATCTACATATAATTTACCCCCCTCTTTCTCATTAATATTCCATTATATTGATCTTCTCCAGTACTAAAAAATAACATATTGACTATTAACATACTTATTTACCCTTTTCCTTCTATACCTTTCTACATACAAGCATTACGCATTAGCTTGTATAAATACTGATAAAATCCACACATACCCCCTTATATACCATACCCTATAATAAATCCTCCTTGTTTTACCAAGGCTGTTACTCGTAATTTACTTATCCTATCCTAAGGTAATAAAATCTTACTCATCATTATTATGCCTCTTCTAAGTAGTGCTCTAGCTGATGATCATTCACTATTCTCTCCTTTTTGATTCTTGCTCTCAAGACAACTCACCTTCACCTCATCTATATACGACGTGCAAAATGTTGATAGAGATTGTCAAATAGAAGAGTGCCCAGTCCTGATTAATTGTCCACCCGATGGGATCCCAAAGTGCGTGGATCTCGCTCTCTCTTCTCCGGAGAGTCTCCCTTTAGGATTTTCTCTTTACGATGGGCTAGCAGCCTCCTGCCCCAGACACCACAATAAGCGAGAACCAAATAACCATATTACTCACTCCCAATGCTTATGTGAAACTCCCTCTCTACCCTTCATATATATAGAGGCGGCATTAGCATATAACATATGATTTTTCTTGAATATCCTATCCACCGTACTACCTATGTATACCATTACCATCTATTATGTTATAAACTTTATATCCTATCAACTACCAATACAAAGGTGAAAATATACAGTATATTACTCTTATATTTTTCCTAATATTTTATATGCTAAAGACGCAACCCAGTATAATCCCAAGTAAGGCCTCTCGCCAGTCAAGTTGTGCAGCATCTTCTTTCCTTTGACCTCGAAACTCTTTGATCCTTGAGCACTCTAGAAAACTATTTCTGGGCTCAATGTTTCCGATGCTAGTCCTTGAGTTATATCCATCAACTACAAGGTTTAAACTCCCTTATCCAATTCTGGAGAACCTTTAGCATGCCTGTTCTCCAATTTTAGCCTTCCTCTTAATAAATAACTCGTCCCTCCCAGATCATAGGACCGCCTCCAGAAGATCGTGGCTTCTCAGGCGCCACAGACTAAAGTTTCCTGATCGCGCTCCTCCAGGACGTTATTCAAGGCAAAAAAAACGTACCAAGGCCTGCCGAATCGTTCTGCTAGACTCTCCTCTTCTGTCCAGTAACAAATGTTCCGGGAAGAACTATACTCATTATATAATATATCTATTAACTTTTCTGTTAATATTAAAAATTATTCTAAATTATAAATATATCCATATATTATCATATTAATTATATAATATTTATCGATATATATACTACTCACTACCTAATATTCTATATTTTATCTATACTTACATACTCATCTATATATAGAGCCAGATCCGAGGAGACCTCCGATATCCGAGATGAGAGATCCGAGCACGCATACTGTCTCCCCTATTCTCTCCCTTAAATAACTCCCCCCATCTCTGACACATGAACACTGTATAAATCACCCCTTGGTCCTATTTCTATTAGGCTAATCCCATTCTATCGTCTTGTCTTCAATAACCAGTAAACTTTATGCTTTTACAACATTTCTCTTTTCCTCGGAATGATAATACAAATCAATTCCTTGAAAAAATACCCTTAACCAACTTTTTTTTAGTTGAAATGCAACAAAGCTTCTTATTTCTCCTGTTTCAAAAATTTTTACCTACCTATAGCGTTCTTTACTTTGATATTTTCTACACCCATGCCAATTTAAAATGTCCAACTCCAGCTTATGTCTATTTTACTCTCTCCATCTTGTGCCGATTTTCTCTTTCATATACGGTGCCGTCTTAAACTTCTCGCCTCTTAAATCTTAACCACCTGCGTTTGCCCTCTCATATATCTTTTCCGCTTTAATTTCCACTTCTAACCGCGACTTTCAAAGCTACTTCCCTCTTTTTATCTACCCCTTCTACTTATTTCCTCCCATGCCTACTCTTCCCATTTCCAAAATTATTCATTTCATTGAGTTACGACAGGAAGAAAGAGAATGTGAGAGAGATGAGTCTTAAGAATGTTATACTTTAAAAGAGTGCTGAAAATCTCCCTTCTTCCACACCAAGTGGTCCTCAAAACTCTCTGTTGCTTTTCCAAGACGACTCTCCTGTCACAGCCTCCTGCGCCCAGATTGTCATCATTACACACTTCTTCCTTTTCGTCATTCACCTTGTGCCCTATCAATTTCCACAACCAACTTCTATCTTTTGCTGGATAGTAATGTTCATTCATCTAGCATTAGCTGAAAGAAGCTTTCACTCCCAAACTATTCTCTGGTGCAGCAATACCAACTATCGTTTCTCCCTATTCGCTCTTCTCAACCACACACTGTTCATAAATAGTTTTCTGAAATATTACTTCTAACAAGCTTAGATTTTAGGAAACATCTTAAATCTAGATCTCACCTACTACATATTTCCCTTCTGCCATGTCAGTATGGCCCTATCGGTACAGTGATCCCGCACCGACTGCCTAATTTGTCCGATCTCTCCTTTCTCTGCCGATGTCTCTGCGCTTCACTCTATTCGGTCTCATTTCCACTATCGAACATTTTCTGCATCTAAACTCCCTTCTGAAACAATAGCTTAAATTTCCTTCCAATCCAGCTTCACTAATCGGCTTTCTCTTATTGTACCCTAAACCTCACTAGCAACCATCTTCTACTTCTTTTAAATTTACCTAACTCCATTAGTGTAGTCGTTCCTCAACACAAAAACCAACCCAACATCACTACAAAAATAGAATAAACACCCTTGCGTAATCCCTAACCCTTCTATTTTCTATTTTTTTGCCCATACAAGACCTTTATATTCTGTTACTGATGATGTCTCCTCTTCACTCTCTCGGCTGATAACTCAGACATCCTTACTTTTATCTATTACCTCTCTCTCCATATTTTCATAATAGCTCGGCTCAATTCTCAACCGGAAAAGTACAATTCAATGCCTACTATAGAGACCTTAACTCGTAACCTTCCCTGACCAGCAGCAAATACCATCCGCTCCTTTCTGTACGCTTTATTTGTTAAGTTACCAATAGAGAACCAAACCCGCTAGTTCCATTCAGAATTACAATCAAACAACTATAATTATCTTATTTGTATAAAGACGTCCAAACTCTAACCTTATTTTGTTCTTGAATATGTCTTTTGATAATCTTTTCATATCTAGTCACCTCTCTCTCCTAGATAGGCCTGGATTCACAATATATCTTTTCTAACAAGTCTCTAGGAAAATTGGAATTTCCACAGGCCGTCCTCTTCGGAACTTCTTGTGCACCACCCAGTTGCCAGCTCGTCTGCATGGAATAACTTGGGCACGCATCTATCTCACACCTTAACTGTTAGCAGCAGTATGACATCACAATATCTGGCCTACCTTGATTCATTTCTAATTCACACATAATGTCACACATAATTCTCCTATAGTATATCGGCTTTCCGATGTCTTCCCGCTCAAGACCTTCGTTTCATCTCAACTCTTCCACTATGTATACTTTATCTCTTCCATGTTTTTCACTTTCTACATACCACAGCTTCTTCCAATGTATCATCTATAAGTCAAATTTCTCACCAACATATTTGCTTCTAATACAAACCTAGCACTAATTTCTAACAGACTTTCTGAACATCCTCCACTTTATTCATATTCCTTTCTCTACCCATACGCACATAATACAAAATTATGAATAACATTGCTCTTTTTGAATTGTGTAACTGTCATGTCTCTATCTCATCATTCCTCTTCTCGAGAACACATAATCCCCTTTTCTGCTCTCCATACTATTCTACGACCCAGATCTCCACTTTCCTGCTCCAAATGGCATTCAAACTCCTCCTTATCCATATTAGCCACTAATACCATCCTCAATAAACAATTCTATTCTATTCAATGTAATTCTCGTACCTACCGAAAGACAATTAATTCCCCAACATTCATTCAACTCACTCCAATATTTTCTTCTCTTCTCTCCCTCCTGCCGATCGAGCCATATCTCCAAATTTATCTTGTAGTCTGCCAAATTACGTTTCATTACCAAAAAACCCAACATTGATTTTCGCACAATTCAAGTGACCTGCCGCCCATCGAAACATCCAAATTGTCTCAGGCATTTTATATTTAAATAGCCCCCCACTTTGATTTTCTCGAAAAATCCAATTTTCTTCAAAACCACTACTTTCATCCATTTGTTGACATTTTACCGGATATATATATATATCCTCAAAATACTTTTCCTATTCATATACAAAACTATTCACGTAACCCCTTATCTACCTCGCACTCCAACTTCTACTCGATTCATCATTATATACTACTCCCGATTAATCTACCCTTAAATTTTATTATCACAATATGACCATCTCTTATCTTAATCCTTATTTTCAAGCTTATTTGTTATTATTATCTGTATCAACTCCCTATATATAAGCACATACCAACCTTTTTCTATATCGAACTAATTTTAAACCCCACTTTTCCTACTTTATATCAATTTATCAACTTCATTTTATCACATCATAATATCATTTAATAACAATATATAATATACCCAACTATCTATATAATCTAATCTCTTATTAGCGCCGATTCAACCAAAAATTATCTTCTTCTTTTCCCATCTACTATACCCCACCTAGTGTACTTTTTCTAATTTATACTCTGAATTAATTTCCTCTGACTAATTTAATGTACCCAAAACAATTATACTACTTAAATTGTGTGCTTGCTTATATACTTAATAATTACATCACACAACAAAGTTTTATTTTTGGGAAAAGAAAACTGTTTAACAGGAATCTGGTCACGCCTGCTCCTATACTATCACTCGTATAATCTTGGGGATCCACAACCTGAGGCACTTCCCATTCTCCTCAATCAAGCCTAATACAACAAAACTGCTATACTTAATATACTTCAATAGAACAATTTCATTCAAACAACTCACCACTAACGCTCATAAAAAAAAATGACGAAAACCTCTTAAAGACACTTGCAAGTCTTAAGTCACTAAATACATATTGACTATTCTACAGTCGTTATTGAATATATGTATATTAAATAAAATTATCTTTTTATATATTTTAAAAACAATTAAATGTGTAATTTTAATGTGTTTTTTCTGCTAATTTACTTTACGTATGCTGAGAGAGAGTAGTAATTAGGTAGGATTGAGATAGGAGTATTACTTATTTAAGCATCTGTAGCTGTTTATTACTATTCATTATAACGGTCACGTGTGGTTGAATGCATCGGTTCTTGCGCGTGGAGTCTCAGGGTATTTCGAATCTATTCCAGGAGTTAAAATCAAAAGGATCCTTGGATGTAATCTCCTTCTGTCTGAAGATACTCTCTAAGAGTTCCTTGCTTTTATTCTAACTAACAATTGCTTGCACTGAAAACCTTTGAGGAAACTTCTTCACGTGGAGATTTATAGGGAACCTCAAGTAATTTTATCTTCCTCGGATATTGGATGATTATGTCCGCAACACTTTGTACTTAAATTTTACTTTAGAGGTGATATTCTTAGTTGTTACTTTACTAGTTGCACTTGGATCTTGACATCCATAGCTCGCGGAGTGGGTTGGAAATTCTTCTTGCTAGATGGTGTGTGTAAAAACAAGCAAGATGTGAACGTCTCAGACAAAATCCTAAAGAGTCCAAGCACATATACTGGTAATTATGCCCACTACAATTTATTATATTTATCAAACAAAATATCACTTATTATATCTTCAATACAAAATTTTTTATAATGTCATAAAGTGTTAATGTAATTTTTCTGCTAATTTCCCCTCAATCACTCGTTTTAAAAACTTGATCTTGTAGAGAACTTTATTTTTCATAAAATTTTTCTTTTTCTTCAGGTAGCTTTCAGCGAATTTCCCAGCTGGTTTTCTTTCTGTTTATCTTCGTTTATAACACCTGGTTCTTTATCCAAGTCGTGGTGTGTGTGTGTGTTGGTATCAGCGTGGGTAGGTAGATGGTGGTATATTTTAGCGTTAAATTAAAACTTGTTGCGATCCATTTTGGCCTATAATTAAATACTACTAAAGTGAGGTGGTTGTATGTTAAGAATTAACTTTTAGTCTGTATAGTCGTTGTGTATATATATATATATATATATATAATATATAACTATATTATATATATATATATATTATATCATAATATAAAATTATTGATTATAGTTAGTAAAGTATATATATGTAATATAAATATAAAATTATTATAGGTATACTATCACTGTACATTGCATATCTTTGTGGAAATCTCTCATGGTACTTACTCATATCTACACATACAAAAAAACTGTATATATATAATAGTAAGGAATAAGCTTCTCGATATTAAAAAAATAAAAATTACCTATTTGCAATATAATATTGAGTATTATCAAGGCAGGCTTCTCAACTGAATAAAATTTAATAGGATATAATTAATTTGTATAGTAATATATTAAATATAGTAACGGAAAATACTTTTCGAGTTTCCATTTCCCCTATTTTTTTTATTATAATATACACCATTTTATACGCTCTATATTTACTTCCTTCAATTTTAATATATTATAATATTATATAATATATATATAATATTAATTATATATTAATATTCATATTAATATATATGATATATATTATATAATATATTATAATGTTCTCTAAATCAGGAAGGTGTAGTATATATATAGTATGGTAATACAAAACTTATCATAAGAAACTTTACTTTAAGTGTCTGATTCCCTTTCATAAAGATAAAAATCTATTATTGTATTTACTATACATTCTTATATATTAAGTAAAATAATAATAACTATACATTTCTAAATATTATATATAAAGATCAATTACTTGGTCTGTTTCTTTCAAGTCATAGAGGGTTAGTATAGTTAATGCAGTCTTTTCAATTTGATCCCCCAATTAGTATTACAGTAGAGTATTCCATGCGCAGTTATCCATGTTTTGTTCGAAACACGACCGATAGCAGCGATTTTCAAACTCAAAAACTATTAGTATCGCTTATTCAAACTGTGGGTATTTATTTGGGTATTTTGCTATATGGTAGCGTGGGTTTGTGTGGATGTAAGCGATAGTGAAAGTAATGTCGGGTACTTGTGTAGAGGTACTGTTTTGAGTTACAGAAAATATTCATGTGCGGCGGGCGTTGTAGAGTGGTGAATTTTTACTTGATAAAAATCTGTCTTTTTGCCAATTCTCTGAATTACGTCGTCATGATTGTAGTATTAGCGTGGTTTGGATGTTGATTGTGTTCTTTCGGGCCCTTTTAATCAAAAAGAAAAAATGCCGATTTCGTTACAGGCCCTGGCATTTACCTTCATTGACGTTCTTTGAATCCGACCCTAATCTATCATCCCTATTATGCCGGGTGCTTTTTGGGCTGCTTTCTTTTTGATCTTTCCAACCCTGATAAATAATATATATATATATATTATATATATATATTATATTATATATATATATATAGTATATATATATATATATATAATATATACGATATATAGTATATATAACGAATTATACACAGTATATATTAGATAAGATTAGATTAGATAGGTAACAGTAGTAATAAATTTCTAATAATTATTTTAATTTTTAATATGGGCCGAGAAGCGGTGCAAGAGCTGTCTTTTTTTTTGCGCTCGACTCCAGCTCCCAAAGTCCCGCCTGGACACTGTCAGTACTAGAGCACCTATTACTGATGAGTATTTACTTGCTTCTAAGTTTTGTATATCTTTACTTCTGTCTTTTTCGTGGAGCGTACCATAGTTAATTTGTTTACACAATATGTTCTTGCTTTGATTTTGTCTTTTTAATTTTTGTGCGTGTTTTTAACATTTTTTTGCTTCTTTGTCGGCTTTTGCCGATACTCATTTCTAGTACTTATCCACCTCTACTCTTCTTACGTCTCTTACCTCGTGAGCAGACAGGAATAAGACATTAAGACCTGTGTAAATCCCTCTGGTACACACAAAGGAGATCTCATCTTAATCTCAGAGAACATTCATCCTTTCTACAAACTCCCACTATTGCTAGTGCGTTCCTCATTACTCACCAAAGGAGAACATCATGAGAAACATTTCACTCTCCTACCCCTACTACCTAGGTGTATCAATAATATTATGAGTTTCTGTCTCTCATTCCTAACCTCCCCATTCGCTCCTCACTACTAAAAATTTAATAATATTATAATAAACTTAAATAATACTTACTATAGAACTGAATACTTCCTCGACACAGTTTTATACTTATATTATTATTATAATACTTATATTCTATATATATTTATTAATATTATATTATAATATTATATATTATAATATTATATTAATATATTAATTATTATATTTTATATATATAATTTATATAATTTATAATTATATATAATATAATTATATATAATTATTATATATTATATTATTATTATATTTTATATATATATATATATATATGTGATAAACATTTTTAGGATGGCCTTAGAGCCCTCTAAATGTTCGATACAGGAAGTATGGTATTTGCTACGAGAGTCTAAGATTGGTACTACACGCACATCAAAAAAAATTTCCCCCGTACAGCACCGGGAAAGTGGTTAAGTTAGTTAATAAGTTAAGTTAAGTAAAGTTAAGTTAAGTTAGTGTTTATGTTTAAGTTGTTAAGGCTATACTAGTTTACTGTAGGTGTAGTATAGGAGAAAGTATTTAGGTTGAGGTTTAAGTAAGTTCAACTTAAATCTCAGGTTTACTGATGTAGGTTAGTTATGTTAGGATTAGTATTATGTGTTTAGGTTAAGTTAGTGTAGGGTTTGAAGGAAGTTAAGTTGTATCTTGTAGAGCTGATGGTTTGGTTAGGTTTAAGTTAGGTTAAGTTAAGTTAATGTAGTTTAGTTAGTTAGCTTAGGTTAGGTTAGGTTAGGTTACCGTTTATAATCTTTATTCTGTTGTTTTAGTTATGTTAATATGATTATATATTAGACATTGTTTTTAACCCTTTTGAATAAAATAAAGTGTAAGTTAAGTTAATGCTAGGTGCTTAAGTTATAAGTTTAAGTTAACGAGTTAAGTCATAATGTATGTAGGCTAAGTTAGGCTAGGTTACTTGTAGGTTAAGTTGCTTAAGATCTCGTTCTCCCTGTTCTGTAGAGTAACCAGACTTTTGTTCTTAGATCAAAATAGACTCGAAAAGCCGCGCTTGACTTAGTCGAGTAGTATTTTTTCCCTCACGCGCATTATTTATACCCAAGCTTCATTTGTACTAGACTGTCCCTAACCGATCCACCAGACCGCTAAAAATTTCTGCCATGCTAACCTTACATGTATTATCCCACACCCATTTACTGGTACTTACTTATGAACTCCTGCACCTACTGTCTACAATACTCCTAAAACCAAAACTCAATCTTATTATGATAGTAATACAAACCTCTAATGTTATTTATAACAAAACAAATATTAACTCCAAGAAATATTGTTGATCACCCCAAGCTATCTGTCTAAATAGAGTGTAACTAGTAAACATAAATTAAGCTTAAAAATAAATATTGTCTCAATTAATTGTAATAACGGTACACACAATCTTTGTTCGTTGTTCCTACGTCCGAAAATCTTCAGTGCCGAAACTTTTAACAATTATGAATCATTCAAACATGAATGTGTTGCATGGAGTATAATTTTTGGCGTTAATGTTCGTTAATTGCAAAACACCAAATGTTTTTCATAGCTTCTCGGTAAAATGATATATCAAAGGTTGATTCGTTCAAAAAGTGTGTTTAAAAATTAGGCGAACATAGAATGTTTGCTGTCGCCTTAAGATTGAATTTACTTATAATAATTATTATTCTAGACCCAGAGGTAAGTTGGAGCCGGTTCACAAGAACCGGTAGTTAAAAAATTTTCAA
Source organism: Trachelipus rathkii (assembly GCA_015478945.1). Taxonomy (NCBI): domain Eukaryota; kingdom Metazoa; phylum Arthropoda; class Malacostraca; order Isopoda; family Trachelipodidae; genus Trachelipus; species Trachelipus rathkii. The sequence continues at coordinate 17,639 of JABUQX010045569.1, forward strand.
TAAAAGAACCGGTAGTTAATTCTTTCGTTTATTTGATTATTTGTCGGTAAAATGACACATCAAAGCATGATTTGTTCAAAAAGTTCGTTTAAAAATTATGCGAATGTTTGTTGTCGCCCTAAGATTGAATATACTTATAATAATAAATACTATTCTAGACCCAGAGGTAAGTTGGAGCCGGTTCACAAGAACCGGTAGTTAAAAAATTTTCAATAAAAGAACCGGTAGTTAATTCTTTCGTTTATTTGATTAATCGGTAAAATGACACACCGAAGCATGATTTGTTCAAAAAGTTCGTTTAAAAATTATGCGAATGTTTGTTGTCGCCCTAAGATTGAATATACTTATAATAATAAATACTATTCTAGTATTCTGTAAACATATACTTTACTAAATATTTATATAAAATTAAACACAATTGAGATATACTACTATTATTATAATCAATAATTATATTTAATACTTTATAACATATTGTTCTTATTTATTACTTAATCACTATACATCAAATAATGAATATCAGATTATTTACACTTAGTATATATTACACAAGTATTTATAATATATATATCATGATTATATCACTTATTACACTACATAACATGATTATTACTTATCAATCACTTCAGACTAACTATCAAGATATTTACTTATAATACATATATATATACTAACTATATATATATATATATACAGCATCACAAATATATTATAATATATATATCACAACACACACACAACTAACACCTAGATTGTTAAGATAGATCAATTATAAGTACCTATTAAGGTTTAAGCGCCAATGGCAATATCCATATTTTATAACATAATATATAAACGTTAATATAATTTATAATCACAATTAATTTAAAATTTCATAAAACAGTAATATACATATTCATATACACTCCAGTATTAGGCTACTATCATTAATCGATATATAATATTAATAAAAATTAATTATTCAAAGTTTTCACTTTTTAAAACTATCTATAATATAAATCAAATATCATATATCTTTATTTGAGTAAACTAAAGAATTTATTATTTACATAGTATTTAATTATATAATAACTATTTTTATGATGTTTATAAATTTTATATTTTAATAATAAGTTTTAAAAATATATATATCTCATTTTTATTACTTAAAAATTTAATATATATATGAAATTTTTAATTATTTATATAATGACAGGGAATCATATGATTTTTTCAACCTCACTTGCCTTCACATTATATAGACAATTTTGCAATGTATTCGGCTGCAGCTGAGAAAGTGTATACTACGCAAGTCAGTATCTCTTCACGACAACTGAGAACCTATAGCAACTCGTTCAATTTGGAGTAAATTTTGAACTACTTTTTCCTTATCTGAGTGTGATATATAATAGTACTTTACTGCTCCTTCAGGGTTTCGTCCAAGTTCCAGATCCGACCTTATACTAAAATACAAAATATTGTTATATATATTTAAATAATTAAAGTTATTATAAAATTAATACAAAATAATAGTATATCTTCTCTGTACTAACATTAAACATATTGGGTGTTCACTATTGAGATGTTGCTTAGTCATATAGTAACGACGACAGTAACAATTATTATCATCAATTTTTCATTTATATTATTATAATTACAACTACACTGATTTATTTTATATAAACATAATGAGATATTTATCAATATTTGAGTATTTAATATTTAATAAATAATAATATATCATTGTTTTATCTTTTATTATTTAATATTATTTAATTTATTATCTCTTCTGAAAATAATAATTCTTTTTTTATATGTCAAGAGATATAAAATACACATAACTATAAACAAATATTTCACTATACATAGATACTATATATATTAAAGTATATATTAATCAGTAAAAATATATGTATACTACAAATTTATTTAATATCCTAATAATTACCTTGATAAATACCATGGTTAATACTGTGTAAAAACTTAGATCTTATATATTTATAAGTCTTAATAATATTTTATATATAGTAGATATAACTATCCTTATTTTATAGTAAACTACCGGTGGCGATATCAATAAGCCTAATTTTCCAGGTATTACAAAAATTATAATTTTACAAAACTGTTTTAAGATTCTTGTATCATTTGAAAAATTGTTGATATTGTAGTTTGTATCTATGATATATACTTAAATTAGAACTAATAAAACTAATGTCCCCAAAAGGGCGGTAGCAGCCCCTTAAAATTTTAGGATAGCCTTTTTGTATGAGTATATACGGGTCATAAATTTAAATTACTCATACCTTTAATTACCCTAAATAGTATTATAAAAATGAAATAACTTTTTTCAAAGATTAAATATATTCCCTGATATTATAGATCAGATTTTTTTATAATGCACCGAGTATTATATTTAATTATATAAGTATATATTTTATAAATAATTCAAACTGATAATAATATATACATGGTTATGAGATATCGTAGTAAGAATTAACTGAATTATTTAATACAAGAGTATATAAGGTAATGGTTTATTATTACTCACTCATTACTTGTGAATATGGAGTCACGTGGGTATAATATACTACCTTATTATCTCTATATCATATATACTATGAATATCATACTCGTTATAATTATATGATATATAGATATTTATGATTATCAGAGTTTGCCTTTATTGTATTAACTGCTTACTTAATAACCTCAGCTTTTGTTAAGTGAAATTCTATTGTCTAAATGTCAAGACAGCAATCCATACTTTTGCTATTACCACGTTATCACTAAATTACATTTTAAAAATCACATCACAGCAGCAAAAAGGAAAATGATTGTTATGCGACTGTAAAGGATGAAGGAACTGCCTTTGTATTTTAATTTTTTACAAAAAGTTTTAATAATATATTAATATATTTATTAAATAAATAATATTTACATTGAGTAGTATAATTTATTTAATTTTCACTATAGATATATATATGAATTATATAAATTATATATAATATATCTAAACTTAGTACATTAAACTAACTCCACACTAGGGTACTACTAAGCATTAGTAAGCCCCACACTAACTGACCTAAAAAGGCAGCCAACCCGATCGCCACATACGCTTATGTTAGCGTTCCCTACTAGTCAGTCATATCACGCCTAGTACTTAAGAGAGAGTGTACGCCCGTAGTAGTCAAGCAAAATATTTCCGCGTTTCACCGCCCGCCTAGTCAGTGACGCCCGCGGCGCATTATTCCCATATAATAGCGTAACCTCGACATGATACGTTAGCGCCCGCTAGTGTCAGCAATATATATTACTTGACTAGAAGTGTCGTCAGTCTCTGTATGAAATAAGCTGCCCATGCACGCAAGTATCGACTGCAATATATTTACCCTTATAGGCACGAGAATGAAATATATATAATAGTAATTTATATATATAATATATATTATTAATATTGATATAATATATATATAATTAATATATTATATAATATAATATATATATATATATAATATATATCATATATATTATAATATATATTATATATATATAATTAATATATATATATTATATATATAATAATATAGTATATATATTATATATATATATATATAAATATATATTAATTAATATATAATTAATATATATTAATATACATATAATTAATATATATATATATATATATAATATATAGAATTATATATAGTGTTGATGCGGAGGTGAGTGTGATAAGTTATGATCTATTGAGGTTAGAAACGCGTAAAGTAGGTCCTTATGATGATATTATAGCGTAATAGTTAATAAGTTAGAAATAAGTATAAAATATATAGTTATATATATGTGTGTATTAAGTATTAGTAAATGTAGTAAGTGTCTATTAGTTGATAAGTGTAACTGCTTTATAAAGCTGAATCTAGTATACATAATTAATAGGTGTGATATATTAAAGATGACCTGCCATCTAAAAGACAATTGAAGGTCTACATCAAATGTAATGAACCATAATACTCATATAAATATGACCTGAGAGTACTACAAAAGCTTATAAGTTATTAAGATTGAAGTAAGTGATTATCAAATAGAGCTGAGGCATCTAAATAATAATATAATATATAGCTGATGAGTATATCATAAGTCTTAGTAGACTCAATTCATAATAAAGCTATGAAGACATATATCAAAGTTATATATTGAAGTGCATTACCAAAAGTTGAGAGAGGCTTCAAGTAGATTGTGAAAGAGGAGAATTGAAAAATTTGATATAGTGCGAGTGGGTGGTCGAATATGAAGAGAAACGCGTGTTCGTTTAAGTTCGCGGTCAGTATGATATGTTAGGTATTTAGTTTAGTGTAATGTTAGTTGAGTGTCATGGATTATGTTTAGTTATTGATTATTATTATTATTATTATTATATTATTGTATTGTGATGTTATTGTATTGTTAGTTAGGTATTCTTCGAGTAGTTGTAATATATGTCACTAGCAGGTAAGAGTACTTATTATTGATGTGTATTCTTAATTATTTAATTATTATATATATACATAATTTATTATGATGTTTATTATTTATTATTGGTTAATTGGGACAGTCTATAAGACACACATAATTATTAATAAAGTATATATATATAATATTATTATTATTTTATTAATTAAGATATTATAAATAATAATGTATTTAATTTAATTTTATTAATCTTTATTTTATTATTGTGTATAGATGAGTATGGTATTGAGTGTTATTATGATATGTTGTATTGTATTATTGATTTGTCTGATTTATGTGTTGTTATATTATTATTTGTATTGGATTTAATTTTATAGTAATTGTTAGTATATGTGATGTTCACATAAATTTATTATATATTTATATATTTTATGTCTTATTTTACATCAATTATTTAGTCTATTGATATAGTATTATTAATTAATATAATTCAATCTAATAGATATTAATAATTATAATACAATAAAATGAATGCTGAACTTTGATCGTATAAGTAATGTACTAACTGTCATGTTTATTAAGTGTATTTCATTACTCATGATATAGTGAGTGAGTCTGATGTTTGTGTGTGTGTGTGTGTGTATTAGTTTTAATTGATTTATGATTGTATTATGTTATGTGTTGTTATTTAGTTGAAGTAGTGATTTTTGTTATTGTTGTGATTGTTGAGTTTATGTATGTGCGAGTGTGTTGTTTATTGATGTATATTGATCTGTGTATTTATATAACTGAGAGTTATATTATTTATTTATATACATTATAGTCATGAAGTAAATGATATTTCACTTTACAATAATATTATAAAATATTATTATTTATTTATTATTAATTAAATTTATTATAAAATTAAATCACGTACAATACAAAAAAAGAAGAATTATTACTGTATTATTATTATTAGGTGTATATATTAGATTAGTTAGATTGTTGATTATCAGTGTGTGTAATTGAGTTGATTTAGTTGAGTTGATAGTATTGAGTATTGGTTTGTTTTGTTAAGTGTCTCTAGTGTTGTGCTTGATTTGTGCGGTTGTTGATGTTTGTATTATGTAGTTGTTGCTTTTATTGATGTTGCGATTTCTTAGTTGAGTTTCTTATAGTTAATAATTCTTCACATTATAAATTATATTATTATATTTACGAATCATTAGTGTTAATTCCCCATACAAATGTAGCTTTTAAAATCCGTTATTCAAGATTTATTATTGCTCCTTCTCTTTTTAGCAGGTATTATTATTATTAATTATTATGTCATTGCTCTCATTAACTGAGCTTGGCGAGTATATGGTTTTAAATCAGTTATTTATTAATTCGATTGATTAATTATTTGTCTCAGTCACTCTCACTTGCGGGACGTCTAATCATGCGTGCAGTTGGCGTGGAATACTGACTCTGGAAATAATTTTGCAAGCACTCTTCGAGTAGTCGCAACGTCTGCATTATTTATGCCATGTCTACTTTGATTTATTAATTATTAATTTTTATTCGTCTTATTATTGCAGAATTTGTCGCAAATGCGATGTTGTCGGCTTCTTCGATGTGGCCCTGCTGAGAGTGGCTTGGTTGCTCGCTGTACCCAGGAGCACCCCAAGCGAACGCCTTGATGTCCAGTCAGGGGTGTGTAGGTCTTTGAACTGAATTATATATGATATATATAGTAGAACTCATATATACCACTACATATAGAGTATGAGCTCGTATGGTGTACGCGGCCTGAGGGACTGACTAACCATCAGGGATTACTGAGTATATCTTGAGCTGACCTATTGTCGCTGAGTGGTAGGCTTACTATAGCTAGATGAGTATACCCTGGTGAGGGTATTAAGATTTAATGAACTTATGATGATCAATTAATATTAATTAGATCCTCGCTCTAAATCTAGGAAAATTAATAATTATTCCTCAACGTAAGTATTTTATATTATGGTATATAATTATAAATATGATATAATAAAATAAAATAAAACATAGTATTATCTTTTAATTTATATATATATGCTAAAATTGCTCCATGATATAACTTGTGCCAACCAGCTTTAAAAACAAGTTCTAAATTATAGTATTATTTGAGTTTTACATAGAGTATTAGAGTAATAACAAAGATATTAATATATTTACAACAACACTCTTGCTTGCGACTGATTTCAAAGATCCTTAACGTATAAAAAAAGGTTTAATTTTATTCAAAAAAGACGATAAATAATTCCTCGAACCAATCACATACCACCCGCATATAGTGTCTCATATAAACTATAAAATGATATATTATGATATTTATATCAATTTTAAACTGTGCCATAATATATTTCATCTAGTAAGTGTATATTATAACATTATAAACACTTTTTGAAATGCTCTTGCAATCTAAAAGAGATCTAATACCCAGATTCCTATATTTTTAATCTATATTTACATTGTTTTCATGTTTGATATACTAATAAATATATAAAAAAACTAAATAATGACATAACAACCCACTCCGATTCTTGTGGCATAATAAAATACGAGAGCACATTCACTTTTAATTGAATCATTTTCTAACATAATGTTTAGTAGAATTTTGTCATAGGATCAATTTAACAAAGTTATAAAAAATTAAGAGAAATTTACTTTTTTACTTTTAAATGGTAAAATGGAATTTTGTTTTCTTACCATTTGGTGGCAAATAAAAATAGCAATAAACCGAATAATTCTACTAATTTATAAGACTAAATTTATCCTAGGTAATAAAATATAGGAGAATATATAATAAAAAAATGTGACGTGAAAACGAATAAGTTTTAAGTTTTTATTTATTGGCAACCAGATTAATAAACTAGATATAAAAGAGTCAGTTTGAAATATAAAAATGTAGTTTATCTGACCTGGGAAATTAGGCACTTGAGATCGGTCCTTCACGAGGTGTTCTTCTAGATCAAAAGCAACAAGGATTAATCTCTGATAAATTTGAGACACATTTATTATAAGTAGTTATTTCAACACATATTTTATTATACTAGATGAGAGGTCAAAGTTTCGTATCTGTAAGTCAAGTGCGGGTTTGTTGTGTTTTTTACTCGTGATGGATTGTCAATTGGATAATATAGATAATAATATAATTTAAATAATATTAAATAATAATAATAAGAAAACCCGATATTTAATTTAATAATAAAATTTTATGAAAATTAACGTTTCTTAAAACATAAAATAATAACGAAGGAATATACTTAATTAAAAATTGATAAATTCAAAATTAATTGACCAGATTTTTATAATAAAAAACTTTATAAGAATATTGATATTTTATTATAATTAAAATTATACATTATGAATTTAATGTATATTATGACTATAGAGAAGAACTTTTAATTTTGTTATTATTTATAACTTATTATTAATTATACATGGCTAATGATGAATGTAAAGCAGTAAGTATCAACTAAATGAATACATATAAAAGTGGCATAATATATATGTATAGTTGATGTATAGTATAATAAGTATAGGGTGTCATTAAGATAGTATATAGTAGTTCTACCTATAGACTATATATACTATATATTTACTTAGTAATTTTAATTTCTGTCATTCACTGCTATATTAAGGTTAATCATCTATTAGGATAATGTTTTTACACAGTAAAATTTCTACTTAAATCTTGATTATAACCGTAAAAGTTATGGTATTATAATAAAACTTGATAAGTTATAAATAAATTTTTATTAAATTAAATAATTAACTATATATAATAAAAGAATAATTATATAACTATATATGAGTATCAATCTGTCAACATTTTATTATAATTATGTTTACAAATGATAAATATTAATAATTTATGTATTTTTTATAATATATAATATATAGATAAAGTATATTTTATTTATATAAGTAAATAAACCATTTGAAATTTTTTTTTTTTAGATTATTATATATTATTTTTAGTAATAAATAGCCATATTTATAATATGATATATATATACTATATTAGTATATTATATATTATATATCATATATAAATATTATAATATATTATAATATAATGTAATAAATGTTTATTATTATATAAATATTTATATATAATATACGTAATATTATATATAATTTAATTAATATATATATTAGCTCGATATATATAGTATGTATATTAAGTATTTTGAGTTGTATATATATATACTCGATTATGTATGATATAATCTATAATGTATACTTATATGGGTGGTGCTGTTGATATTAGTTGATATATATATGTGGTGTGTGTGTTCGTGTGTGTAGTGATTTATTGGATGTGTAATAATATGTGATGCGGAGTGTAAAGTAAATCTGGTGTAGTGTATAAGTAATATAATTCTGTGTTAGATATGATAGTAATGATAAAATCGTGTAGTGAGTGTAAGTAAAATATCTGTGTGTGAGTGTTATAAGTGGTAAAAATGTAAGTTGTCTATGGATAAATGTAAGTGTCATAGTGAATAGTGTGTTAATATAGTATCATAGTGTAATGTGGTGTATAAAGTGAATTAAAGTAAATTATGGGTCGTGTAAAGTTAATAGTGTCGGGTTCGACTGGACAAAGCCTTGTATATATTAAGCTCTGATTATTATTGTGTATATACAAGTACTACTCAGATGGTACCTGTCATTTGAGGAGTGTACATCTAGGTGATGGTGTGTTAGAAAGCTCGTATGCAGACGTTATATGGTGTGTATTTACCTTTTAGGGGCATGTATTTGATGCCTGAGTTTAATTATGATGTAATGATGTGATGTGATGTAGATAGATGTATGGTTAAATGTCATTGTAACTTGTTTTGATATCACGTGAAGATGTGATGTGGTGCTCGCACAGTTTAGTTGTTGTTTTTGGTTGCCTATGTTGAAAAACGTTGTTATATCTTATATATCAAACATTGTGAGAAATTGATTATCAATAAAAGGTTAATAATAGAGCTATATATATACCTGCAACATTTGGTTTACTAAACCACACTAAAACCAACTCACAACAATACATAAAATGAAAAGTAATATATTATAAAATAAATAAAGTAATTAATAAATAAAATGATAATAATAAGAAATAATAAATTAAAAAGTTAACTTAATAAGAATATAAAAGAATTAGAAGTCTGATTAAATTCATAGTAAAAATATGAAAAAGAAATATAAAATGTTAAATAAATATAGATTATTGTAAAGCTCTAGTAAGAGAAGAATATAGTATAATAATACACATAATAAGAAGGGGAAAGTTAATAATTGAATCGATTAATAAGTAAACTCACGCATTGTGGAACATGCTATTAATAACTGTCATGTTAAAACATGAGTGTGAGAGAGCAAAATAATAAATCAGAAACTTATTATAGCTATGTTTAACACGAACTTAAATAGACAAAACTATGAGCGTGATCACCTTCTGTCAATGATGGCTTAATTATTAGCTTATGTCTACCGTTTACGGCAATGATAATCCATCTAAGCTTAAGTGTCTATTCCTACGGCCAACGATGATCCTAGATAGGTCGTACTTTTCCCGGCTTTTTTGTAGATAGGTAATAGACATTCACCATCTTGAATATTAGAATATTGACTTGATTGAGCTGAGATGTGAGGTGAGTGAGAGGTTAATGAATACAGTTGGTTACATAAGCAGTAAAACTGAGTTTATGATTAGTATAGACAGTGAGAACAATTACGATATTACTAGCAGTTAAATCAATGGAGGTTATTTTAGGTCTTAGAGCAGCGATAAGACCGCGATGCTACTAGAATCAAGAGCATACCTCGAGTTCCACTCCCTGGAGTTGTTAGGTCAGCAGCTTTTTAAGTTTATGTGAGTTGATTTTATAGGCATAGATTTAACTGTCTTTGAGAGTATATATAGTGTAATCACACAATCAAAGTATGTTTGGATTATAAATTGCAGTAAATACATTAATAAGTTACATAACCAGTAAAACATGATTAAAGCAGTAAAACATATAATGAGTTTAAGCAAGTAAAGCAGTAAAACAAAAGCATACTAATTCTCCCTTACTTGAGTGTATAAGGTAAACAACCTTCTATTATTATTATTAATGTTTTTGAGTTAGTGATTAACGTATTTAAATTAATGTTTTTTAAATAAATTTCTTGATATTTCTATTTTAAAGTCTATGTAAGAATGTATTTATATATATTCGATATTAGTGTATCACTGCACAAAAATAACCTTTACAATACAATATTTTATAAAAAATTTATATTAAAAAGGTATTCAATTATAAAATAGTTTAAAGTAATAAAATTAAATGTTTAAATAAATATTAATGTAGTTAAATAATAATAGGACTGTAATGAGTTACAGTTTTAGATTCGGCGAAAACATGTTTTAATAAAAATTGTTATTATTTTATGAAATAAAAATGAATGACCAACAAAATGAGCTTCGTAAGTGTATGAGTTGTAAGTATAAAGTGTATCGCTGTGGTACGTAGTGAGTAGTAGTGTCTATGGGCTAGTGTAATATAAGTGTCTATTGGCGATAAGTGTAAATGCTTATTAAAGTTAGGATATTTTTATATTTTTTTTTGTTTATTTTTTTTTTTTTTTTTTTTTTTATTTTGTATTTATATTTTTTCTGGGTTTAATTTATTATTATTTTTTTTCGGATTTTTTTTTTTTTGTGTGGTGTGTTATTTATTATTTTTTACCTATTTATTTTATTTTTTTTTTTTTATTTTATAAAAATACTAAACTATCATAGTAAAGGATAAGCATTTCTAGCAGATTGTAAATGTACACCCATTGCGGTTTCTCATCATTAACCTTAATTACCTATAGGGGTAAGATACACCTAACTCAATATATAGAAGCTATTCTAGGGGCTCAGGGAAGGACCTAGATAAAGGCTTGATAAAAAAAGTGGCACTCACTCACAGTTGGTACAACTATGTGGCATCTAATAAATACACATTGGACACAAATATGTGGCAACTCACGTTGGCACTCATTGGCACTTTATATACTACATTATGGCACTCTCACATTTAGGGTCACTCACTTGGCCTACTTACCTTGAGCACTCATCTAATACTCATAGAATACACTAAATAGAATAATACACTAGATATACTTCATTTACGGCGAATTGGAACCGTGTAAATGTAAGTGTGCATACAAACGAGTGTCTATGGTAAGGTGATAGGATGTAAGTGTCAAGTGAACTGGAATGCTATGGGAGTCGCATGGAGTCGTGGTAGTGTAAGTTGTGTGGTGTGTGTGTGATTGTGTGTGTGTGTTTGTGATGTGTGGTGTGTCGGTGCTGTGTGATGATGCGGTGCCGCGGAATGAGGAATTAAGATGTTAGGATAGATTCCATACAGGTCCAGGTACCCTACTATAGAGAATTGCATGTTAGCATATTGATTACCACCTACCAATGGCATAAGGCATCAACGCTTACCTGCTGAGCTCAAGGCGGGGCTCGGTAGGCTAGGGTGCAGGTGAATATGTGCTGGGTTAAGGCTAGGTGTAGGTGTACGCTAGGTGTAGGTATATTGTATGAGTTAGGTTAGGTTAGGATTAGGTTAAGGTTATGGTTAGCCTAGGGTTAGGTGTAGGTTTTGTTTAGGGATTACGCGCTCTATGGTTTAAATTATGAGTGGTAATTTAGGTTAGGTTGGAGCAGGTGCAGGATAATAGGCTATAGGGTATCGGCAAGGTCAAGGCACGAAATATCATGTTAACAACAAGGTATAATAATATTATATATTAATATTATATATATAATATAAATATATTAATATAATATATATATATTAATTATATATTATATATAGTTAATATATATATAATATTAAATATATATATATATATTATATATATATATATATATATTATTATATAATATT
>JABUQX010045569.1:35000-40000 GCA_015478945.1 Trachelipus rathkii
AATGGAGGTGGGTTGAGGGAAAGAATGAAAAAAATTTGCAAAAAATGTAGGTGCACTGCACTTCTTTAAAAAATGAAATGGAGCAGAGTATAATGTTTAGAGTAGTGGAGGGTAAAAATCCCGTAGAAAAGTTCTTATCAATTGTTAAAATATCCAATGGAAAAGCAGAAACTTTTCAAAATGCTATTGATAAGGAGCAGACTGATCTTGACTTAAATTATGGCAACATTATTGCTTTTGGATTTGATGGTGCTTCTAATATGGCTGGAAAAGTTGGAGGTGTAAAAAAATGGCTTTCAGAGAAGGCAAACAAAGAAGTTCTCTATATACACTGTAGATCACATATATCGCCCCTGGCAGCAGCCTCCTGCAGGAATAAAAATCAGAAATTCAAAAGATTTTTTTTTAATTTTGAAAGACATTTACAAACTCTTTAGCAAGTCGCCAAAAAAAGAAAATATTTTGCATGATATTCAATCATTAATCAATAATCCAATCCTCAAGATTCCAGAATGCATTGAAGTGAGATGGTTATTTCATTATAAGATAATGAATGCTGTCTTCAGGTGCTTAAAGTCAATTTTGATGGCTTGTGAGCATATCCATAAAGAAGGGACAGACCTTTCATCACTTGCAGGGGGCATCTTGCTGGAAATCAGAAATGAGAGTTTCCTTGTCACCTTTTATTTAGTGAATGAACTCCTTAGTGCACTCTCTTATCTTAGCAATGCCTTGCAAAAGAAGGACTTTAGTTTGACCAAAGTCACACCCCTAATTATTGGAACAAAATTGCACCAGCAAAATATTCCAAATCAGTGTGGGGACGTCAATAGTGACTTACAGAAAAACGTTCGGTGTGAAATAATGGAGAAATTTGCATCTGAAGTGCGCCTGATTGCTGATGATGATCAAGAAAAATGCATTTTAAAAAGAAATGAAGAAATACTGCGATAGTGTAATCGAAGAAATTGAAGAAAGGTTCAACGACAAATCAATTGATATAATGATATTTGCTAGTCGCTAACAAATTTACCAGATATTGAAGTTAGAAAATTTTGTGACAGATTTCCGATGCTTAATGCGGAAAGTACTAGCTGACCTGAATCCTTCAAATTTTTATATCAATTCCTGCTCGAAGCGAAATATTTAAAGCCAGATGAAAGTCCATTGTCGAAAATAATTGGAAGCGGACGTGGATATTGCGAGTTACAAAAGCTCTGTGAAATCCTTCGTGTCATTCCTGCAATGACAGCCTCGGTAGAAAGATCGTTCAGTACTATGAACCAAACAACTGAAGTAAGACAAGAAATAGAATGCTGCCAGAAACCTATGCATTGTAGGATGATAAGCATCGAGGTGGTCTGAGATTCCAACTGAGGATTTCTAGAAAAAACATAGACTTGTATGCGACGAAGAAAACTCGCCGTATACGATTCTTTTAAACTTACTTCTTTAATACCCTAACTTACTAAGTACTAACGTCATTTCTTAATAATAATGTTATACATTATATATATATAATATATATAGAATAAATATATATATATATATATATATATATATATATATATATATATACTAATATATATCAATATATTATATATTATATATATATATATATATATATATATCTATATATATATATATCTATATATATATATATATATATATATAAACTATATATATATATATATATTATTATATAATATATATATATATATATATATTATATATATTTATATATAATATATATAATTATATATATGATATATATGTATAATATATAATATATATATAATATATATATATATATAATTAATATATATATATTATATATTATATATATATATATTATATTATATAATTATATATATATATATATTATATATATAATATATATATATATATATATAATATATATATATTTATCTATATATATATTAATATTAGTTAATATATATATATATATATATTATATATAATATATATATATATATATATATATATATATATATATATATATAAATATAATATAATAGATATATATATAGTATAATATAAATAATTAATTATTATAATAATAAATAATTATATAATTTTATTTTTTAACCAAAGATCTATTCCCTATTGAAAAGTTCATATTACTAATTTCGTATTGAACCATATACATCTTAATTATTATATTCTCTCATAATAATGTTTTCGTACCCTTATGTTATTTTATTTATCTAACTCCCAATAAAATTCACAAACAGATTGCTATATTTTTACAACTAAAGATTTGGTTATGTTTCGGATATTTACTAATTCAGTAAAACAGTAACTAATAAGTGACAAGTGACAAGAATATCATTATCCTTTAATTTTATGTAACTTATGTTATACTTATGTGCCCCCCCGAATCTCTGTAAAGCCCCCCCCTCTCCCCCCGAAGAAAATTGTCTGAAAGAAACACTGGCTTCATGGCCCTAATACATACCTGTAGAAAGAATCTAGAGTTGAATTTGAATAAAAGATCTTTTATCGTAATGTAGAGATAATATGATCGATGGAGAGATGTCTGACGATTTCATTGTACGAATGAAAATTTACAATATATATGCCAAAAATGCCAGAAACAAAAGAAAGAACTTAACTGTCTTTTAGAAACTTTGAAGATTAATTTTACATAACATTCTCTCAAAACTATGGCTTACTGAGAACTCAAGCGATAGTTTCACCATTCCGGATTATCTATCATACCATACACATCGAAGTCAATACGGAAATGACATTCTTTATATTACAAATTTAAATTATAATGCAACTTACTGATTGACTTCATCGTTATTACTAAGTCGAATCGCTATCTTTTTAAATTCCATATTGATAAGGAAATCTCTTACTTTTTTGGATATGTGCATCGAAGAATAGAATGTCTTTTGGAATTTTATAAATAATTTTCTTACGTGGTTCTCAGTAAGCTAAAACTAAGTAATAAACGAGCATTATGAATCTTCTTACCTAGAACAAAAATGATTGTGGACAGAGAATTTTAAAATGCGTTCCTTGCAAGAAATTTTAAAAGTTAATACTAATTTCGACTTGCCCAACTTATAAATACCAAACGTTATTAGATCACATCTCAACATAACACGCCTGTCTTCATTCCAAATTTTTCTTTAAAATATAGACGAATTTCATACCATTTTCCAACTATATGTACCAAAATCAATACTTTTATAACAACACTAGCCGAAATTAAGAAAAGAAAATTTACCAATAATGCTACCGTTGATTTAAAAAGATAAGTTATTTCCTAATGGAGAGTACTCTGTTGTATTTATAGAATCGTGATATCAACCAATCATTTAAAAGATTTATGAAAATATAGAGAATTTAATATATAATTATTTCTCAGGGTAGGATACTGTCATATAAAAATCGAAGTCAGTGAAGACGTGCAAAAGTTTTTAAATGAAATTGTGACAACAAGATTCTTTTAAATTTAAAAAAAAGGAAACCTATGATCTTTTTTAATCCTTTTCTAATGTTCTGACAAACATTTATACCTAAGTTGCTTTCCTGCGGACACATTGTGATTCATAATATAACATATTTTGATTATTTATATGACATATTATGAGCTATCTCGTATTTGGACTACTTTATGAAAGTTGGTGAAAATTATGACATTACATTGGGATAAATCAATTATTCTCCGCACATGACTATAAATTAACCTGACTCCCGAGAGTAGGTTAGACTACTCTTGTTTGCATACATGAACGTTGATTCTTGAAAAACTTTTGAAATACCAAATTTGTATTTTTTAATCTCATAAAAGTCACCAATCAGTGAAGCCGCCTTTACCATACTTTTTAGTATGTATCAATTAATCCAGATTCGAGAAGTACGCAGGAACGCAACATTAGACTATGTTGCAATCAAATTTGTCAGATAGATATAATATTAAGGTCTAACTCTGTAGCAAAATTTGAAATATAATGAACAAATTCATTTCGGTCTTGTGGTGCAGTATTAACAGAAATCGTGGTTTTTTATTTGTTTTAAAAATATAATTCTAAATGAAACCTTAGTCACTTTATACTATTCACTTATTTACCATTTCCCTATCTTGAATACATTTGCTTAGGGTATGTCAAAGAAAGTACACTAAATTCTTTAGTTGTTGTCCAGAATAAGGCCCAACGAAATGTCTGCCCTCATCTTGGACACATTGCTTTGAACATTGTGTGAAATATATTTTCTTTTGAGAATCTATACAAGTTTAAACTTGGAATATTTATTTATGCATTGTAATCTTTTTACAGACGATGTATAGCTTTCAGGATACATGAACTGAACTTATATAACTACAGCACCAGAAATATGAATATTTCGAGACCTCAATAATTTAGAACAAAACTAATCAAAGCTCTTAGATAAATAAGGGCAAATTCCATGGAACGTTCGTCGCCCAACTTAAGGGAAAGTAAAAAATAAATAGTGGTATAAAAGACAGCTAGGAGATTATAACCTCTTAATTAAAAATGAAATGCATTTCTGCAAATATTTTAGTTTTCTCTCCAAATCCAAATATTAATATCAAATTTCTATATCACTTATGTTAAATGAATTTCTAAAGTCTGAATTTGTATTCAAATATTTAATAAATGGTGCTATTATTATTATTATTATTATTATTATTATTATTATTATTATTATTATTATTATTATTATTATTATTATTATTATTATTATTATTATTATTATTATTATAACAATAATCACAATAATACTATAAGCAGCAATAACAACAATAATGACAACAATAAAACCACCAGCAATAATAATAACAGCAAAAACAACAAACAATAACAAACAATAACAATAACATAGGAACATAAAATCAATAATAATAATAATGATTATTATTATTATTATTATTTTTTTATTATTATTATTATTATTTATTATTATTATTAGTATTAATATTTATTATTATTATTATTATTATT
>JABUQX010045569.1:42500-52500 GCA_015478945.1 Trachelipus rathkii
ATCTTTGGCATAGTGGGGATGAGTTTCTTGAGGTCGAAATCTATGCTTATATTCTTTAAGATCCGGATGATGCCCGGATCTTAATCTTGAAAGGATGATTTGCATCTTTCGTGGGAGTGTGCCTTGTGTAAGGGATATTTCGGGAGGGTGGTAGTTTATAAAGCTACTTGTTGGGCAGTTGTTGAGGTACCGTTGCGTGAAATGTGTATGAATATGTTTTGATAGAGGAGTATTGTTCGGGGAAGGGGGGGATGGTTTTAAAGAGTTCGCCATGGTAGAGGGATTCAGAAGAGGGAGGGGATCTTAAACGATGTATTGTATGTTCTTGTAAGTAGTTATGACATGGGTGAGAGGGGTCGAGAGTCCTGGGGTAGAATTGGGTTGCTATCATATCAAGATGGTCTAAAATTGGTAGGATTTTCGTTTCTTCATGTAGGTGCTGGATAGGGGTGGTTTATTTGGTAACCTGTTATTGTAAGCAGGGCGGTGTTTTGTATTCTTTGTAGTTTATTTCTATTAGTAGAGGAGGTTAGTGGATACCAGACTGTTGATCCATAGCTGATTGTAGTTATCGAGAATTGTTTGAATGTTGTTGACAGTGTGGTTGTTTCATTACTGAAATTGTGTTGGGATAAGTTTCGAAGGACATTTAATTTCTTACGTGCTGTTCTTATGATGATTTTGAATGCGTGGTGTAAAGGTGAAGTGGGTGTCGAAGGTTATTCCGAGTATTTTGGGTGTTTTGTTTAGGGGAGTGATAGAGTTGTTAAGAGTTACTTGTGGGTGGAGGGATGATTGGTGTCTGTCAGTGGTTATCAAGGTAATAGATGAGTTCTTGGCAGAGGCCAACATTCTGTTGGACTATAGCAAAGCCTCAAGGTGATTTAGGTATGTCTGTGTGAGGTTTGTGGCTACTGAGGGATCTGACATGGTTATAGTTATGTTGTCTGCGTAGGTAATTATTTTTGAATTGGGAGTTTGGGGGGTAGGGATATCGGCTGTAAATAGGTTGAACAGGAATGGGGGTAGGATAGCACCCTGAGGGACTTTATTTCTTAATTTTACCGTTTTGAGTTTTTAGTGCTCGCTGGATACTTGAACTGTGCGTCCAGATATAAAATTGGATAGCCAATTTTTATAATTGTTATGGATGAGAGAGTTTAGAATTTTTTATTTGAGAATGTGTTTGGGTATTTTGTCAAAGGCTTTACTAATGTCTATGGCCAGGAGTATTGTTCTGTGGGAAGGTGTTTCGTTTAATTCGTTTACGATGTTTGTTATGATATTAGTTAGGGCAGTTGAGGTAGAGAGAATTTTTATAACCGTGCTGATGATTTGGGTAGTGGAAGGTTATTTAAATTCTAGAATTTTATACATTATATATATATATATATATATATTAGGCGAGATGGGATTGATCTGAAATTTGTAATTTATTTAATATAATAATAGGTTTATATTTATATATATATTAGTGATTGGACGATTCCAAATTTCCAGCCGATGCCGATTCCGATTCGATTACCAGTCTAAAGTGCCGATTCCGAATTCCGATTCCGATTTCGATTCCAATTCTTTATAAATTTTATATATATATATTATATACTATATACATATATATATATATATATACTATATATATATAGTATATATATAGTATATATATATATATATATTATTATATTTATATATATAATATATTATATTATATTATATGATATATATAATATATATATATTATTATTTATATATATATATATATATATATATAGTTATTATATAGTATATATATATATATAATAATATATAATATGTATATATAGTATATATAAATATATAGTATATATATATATATATAATATATATTATATATATGCTAACTTTGATAATATCAACTAATTTTAGATATTTATAACCTTATAAATTAATGTTATAGAATTGCTCTTTTTTTAATGATCTTTGCTAAAGTAAATAATTTAGTTAATTTGACCTTTTTATTTATTTAACCACTAAAAAATAATAGCAATATTTAAAAATCTTACAATATAATGAATCAATTTTGTCTTTTTTTTTGTTTAAAAAAAAATTCCTTGTCTTTAATTTAATGCAAAATTACTCACTATATTATATGTATTTAAGATCATTCGACTCTTAAGTTTGTAGTGCAAAAACACTAAATTTCCTAACCGTTTCGAGTTTCATTGCCGATTTTTTTAGGAGAATTAATTGATCCTCCAATCAGAAGAGTCTTTCACTTTCCACGGAAAAGGGGACGACTGAAATATTTTCTAGCAGGACAACCAAATGCCTGATAAGGTTCATTTTATTTCGCTGACCACTCATTGTAAGGGATTTTCTGAATTTTTAATTGTTTCATAATTTTATATTGGCTGATTTCTTCTTTATAACATTTCAATTTTTTCAATATATGTGTCTATCTCCTTGGGAATGAGTTTTTCTTTGCTTTTTTTAAAGTCTTTTTCTCTTTAAATTCCGAAAACAACTTTTCAAAACTGAGTTAAAACATATCCTCAGTATCACTTTTTTCGCCCTTTTCTGTTGATAAATGAGAAAATCTGAAAATTGGTTTTAAAGTTAGTTGGAACTGTTTTCGCTTTCCTTTATAACAACATATATTCTTTCGCACATTCCACTGCTTAAGAATACTTCCACTTTTTATATTGTTAAAATCATCCTCAAGGAATGTAATTTTAAAGCGTGGATCAAGATAAGTAGCAAGCACAAGATTCTTATCAGTAAAGTAAATGCTGAATCTATTTTTTACTGAATTTTTCCATGCTGATACTGTAGAACAAGTCCCTCAAATAGTTCTTTTTTTCTGACTCTTTTAAAAAAAAAATGCAAATCATTTTCATATTTGGGATTTTTGCCGATGCCATTGATTCCTTGTGCTCAATAAATTTGTACAATCAACAAAATTTTAAGTATTTTTAGCAAATTTTTTCAAGAAGCTTTTTTCCATCGTTTCTAAGCATAACAGGTTCTTGAAATGAATCACTGCAATATGAAATGAGAGCGTCTTTTGTTCAAAAATTTTTTAAAAGCATATGATACTGGCTATTACTGGTTTGTTATATCCTCTATAAATCTGTGCTGTGGTAAATTAAATCTAAGTTTGATATTCTTCAATACTTGGAAAATAGCCTTGGGGCGAGTGATTTTAAATATGACGCTAGCGATTTGTTTGCTTGGATTATATTTTTTTTTAAAACGCTGCTTTGTTCATAATATGGCATCATTGAGAACTAGTGTCAAGGAGTGTAAAAAGCAAGGTAATTTTCTGGAATCCTGCTTGTGTAACTCCTGCAGCGATATTAGGTGCGTTATCCTTACTATAACATGAATTTTATTGAAGGAATATTGATTCTCCCATATACATTTTGAAAGACAATCCATTTATATTTATGTCCTTTGTGAGATACGGTGGTTAAGGTGATAACCTCTGAAGGATATGCAGTTTGTGATATTTGGAATAGCTCCCAATTATTACATAGCCTATCAGGCAAATATTTCACTGTGTCACTTACGTAGTTCAGTATGATTAAGTATATATACTCAATAACGATAAGTACATAACATGACTATACAGGAAACATTGCCAAATTCTGCCGTTCTGAGAAATCAGCATCATTGATATCTTTGCTCTACGTAAAGATGGCGCAGCTCAATCGTTTTCTTAATTAAATAGCATTCAGGAAATCACGAAATAATAAATCAAATAACGGCAGACTATCGAAACATTGTCTTTGAAATACTCATAAAGAGTCGACGATAGAGAATTATTTCAGTTTGTTATTACGCAAAGATCGGTCAAAAGAATCGTTATATATTGCCGATTTCCGATTTCCGATCTCCGATTCTCTGAAAAACATAGCGATTCTCCTGATTCCGAGCGATTCCGATTAATCGTCCCATCATTCTAATATATATATTATATATAAGTAATATATATAAGTATATATATATATAATATATATTATATATATATATATATTATAATATATAATATATATATAATATATATATATAATAATATATATATATATATATAGTATATATATATATAATTATATATATATACTGCGAGATGATGGATTTGATTAGATTTGGAAGTTGTATAACTAATGAGCGTTTATGAGTGTATCGTTCTCTGGGGATTGAAGAGAGCAAATTAGCAACTTATATTACAGGTAAAGGGTTTAGTGATAATCTGTAGGTATTATAGGCGTATTTAGTTTATTGAGTGTTTGTAGGGAAGATATATGCTGGTATTTTGGTCGATAAAGTGCGTCGAGTGGCTGAAGAACTGATTTGGGGAAGAACAAAGTGCGTTTAGAAGTGTAGATGATGTGTTGATCAAATCTGAACATTGAAACAATGGATTGGATTAATGAAGGGAGGAGAAAATAATGTTTTTAGGATTTAATTGGATTTGCAACAGGCGAATAATAGGATTAATAGGGAAGCCTATGGCCAAGTGTTATTGATATATGGTGTTGGTGTTAAAACCTCTGAATCAAGAATCTTAAAAGTTTTGTATGACGAGAGTAGGATTCCTGACCTATTATGATAGATATATTTGGTTTTGTGTGGTGAATCTGAAGAGAGTTTGAGAGGATTATTAGAGGGATTTTTTGTAGGGTGTGTAAAAGGAGGGTTTGAGAGTAAACGTAGATTAAGAGTAAGGTTATGTGTTGTGAAGTGAGGAAAGTCTCGGGTGTGAACTTATGTTTGATGGTGAGCAACTGGAAAAAGTGGTCTGAATTGTTAAATATTAGGATATATGTTGAATGAATAGGGAGCGGATGATGCAGAGTGTAGTAATTAAAATTGTGAACTGGCATCTAAAGGGTGGCTGTGCAGTTTAAATCGTTGGTCAAATTGTAAGTCTCGAGTGCGCTAGGTTCTTACATGAGTGTATGTTGTTATCCGTGTTAATCTATAGTAGTGGGACTATTGGTCTGGAATAAGAGGTTAGAGCTAAATTACAATGTGTTCAGATATGGATAATCTTAGTGGCGTGCTAGGTGTGAAAAGAAATGAATAAATGAGTAATGAACGTATATGAGAGTTTGTGTTGGTGGTGGAGAATGGGGTAATATGAGAGAATTAAATGAAGTACGGCTTGAGAGGTTTGTCATGTGGAAAGGATGGATGATAATCGGTCGGATTAAACAGAATTTGTTGATGGTGGAGTGGTGTTGGAATTCGACCGTGGGAGACAGAAGAAAAGTGGAATGATTCAGAAATAGGAATGCCTGGAGGAGAGATATGTGATTTTTGGCAGAGGCGAGAAGAAAGGTACATAAAAGGAGTGAATGGCGGGATTTTATTGAGGAGGTATGTGTATGCCCACCTGGGCTAAGGAATGAACGTCCCACATTGAGCGAGATGGCATAGTTGAGGGTCCAGTCGCGGTACCGTGATAGCTCTAGGGTGATTTTTCTGACTGCGACGATTCTGACGTATTGTTAATAAGGGGTGGTAAGGCGGTCTTTCTTTTTCTACTTGCTTTCATATTTTCTACATTTTCTACTTCCGGTGCATGTTACGTTCACCTTACCTCCAGTCTTGGAGAGAGAAGGTGGATGATGATTGATGATGTTATGATGTATGATGATTGATGATGATGATGTATTTGAAATGATGATTGATACAAGAAGATCCAGATTTGAGTACTGATGAATATATATATATAATATATTATATATATATAATATATTATATATATATATATTATATATATATATATATATATATATATATATATATATAAATATAATTATATATATATATATTATATGCATAGTTTTCATTAAAGTACTTGACTTTACTTGCACTTGCTACCATTATTGTACTTGTACTTGTACTTGAACAAAATCTAGAGTACTTGTACTTGAACAAATCTAGAGTACTTGTACTTGTACTTGTAAACTTGAAAAAATTGTACCTTGAACCCAAGCCGTATATATATATTATATATATATTATATATATATATATATATATATAGTATATATATTATATAATATAATTATAACTATATATATTATATATGTATATAATATATTATATATTATATAATATATTATATATACATATACAATTCTGCCCCTGCCCCACCTTAATTGGAGGGCGCATTGCTCCAGAAGCCGGCTTCCGCACTCGGGCGATTCCCACAGCGCGTCGTATGAAGAGAAATATAATAGAAAGTCGGCGCGGGGAGGTCGTCGAGAGCGAGTAGCAACCCCCCAGAAGGAGGTGCTGTTATTGGTCTTGGGAATTGTGACATCTGGTGCAAGTAGGGGGAGGTGACATTGTCTATTTTGAATCTAATATTTATATTGCATGAGTTTTCGGGTGGTGACCCTGATACCTGCCTCCGGGCGAGGTCGATTTGCTCTCTGAACAGCTTTCTTCTCTAGGGGAAAGTTTGGTGGAGGAGCGTGTGTAGTAATTCTGTATTTGGGCTTGTTTTTGTAAGTATGTTGTGTGTTAGATGTGTGTGGATAATTTGTAATCCATGGAACCTATTGGAGGTGGCGGACGTGAGGGATTATGTTGTACAGTGTTGTAATAAGAATGAGAATGGTAAGTCTTTGTCGGTGGGCAAGAAGTTTGGTAGAAATTGGTGATGTGAAGTTTGATGAATTTCGTTTTCTGCTGAGGAATTGATGCATCTGCATCTGCAGTGTATGGATGGCAAATGGATGTGAGGTTTCGTCAATATGTTTTTTTGTGCAACCTGTGATAATTTCTGAAATTATAATTTATTTGTGTTGATTTTTTATATTGTTGTCTGGGTATACCTCCTGCTTGTGTGAGTGCTGTTTTTTTGATATGTTCTTATATATATTATTATATTATATGTTATATATATAATTTTTATTAACATATATATATATATAAATATATTAATTATTAAATATATGAAAATATATATATTGATATTATTATTAATTTAACCTAAATATATATATATTTATATATAATATATATACCTATATAAATATATATTATATATATATATTACATATATTATTATTATATATATATATATAATATATTATATATAATAAATATAATATTTAATATTTATATTTATATATAGTATATATTAATATATATATATATATATATATATATTATATATATATATATATTATATATATATATATATATATATATATATAATATATATATATATCAAGTGTAGCGGATAGTGATTTTTTCCGACACTATCCGCGATGCGGATGCGGATCGGATAGTAATAATCACTAAGCTCCAGACTGCCTGATCCTCATACTATGATATCAAAATTTGTGTAGTGTTTGAATTGCAAAGTGCTCAAGACAGTCACCAGATACAATATATATATATATATATATATATATATATATATATATATATATATATATAATATATATATATGAATATATAATATTATATATATATATATATATATATATATAAATACCGTAATATATATATATATATATATATATATATATATAAATATATATATATATAATATATATATATATATATTATATATTATTATATATATATATATATATATATATATATATATCATATTATAGTATATATATATATATATATATAATATATATATATATTATAATATTACCCGTATTAACCAGAGTGCCAGGACCCTTGTTCAGAATTTTCTTTTGCTTTCCCCGTCAACCTCTTTCCCAAGCCTCCATACCATTTGAAAAGGTTAATATATTTAATGCTTTAAATTTAAATATCCAAATTTATGTGTCAATAACAAAAGCTTTCGAGCCGCTTTCAGATGGAGAGTTTGGCTTCTCTTTTCGTCGTAAATGAGAACTGCACCACTGAAAGACGCTCACTAGCCACACTTGTTAAAGGGCTTGCTAAGAATTTTTTTCCTGGCGACTTCTGAAAGATGTGTAAAACTTTTACAATTATTACCCACAAGAACCAGGTGGATCTTTATCTGATTTTCAAGCTTTTCTCTTTTATAACTCTTCGACATCAATGATAGTGGTCTCTTTTGACACCTCCGAACATCGCTGCTAATTTGTGCTAGAAACCAAAATAAAGGTTTTCATGGGGATTCGCAATTGATACGCTAATGATTGGTGAGAATTGCGTGTCTGTTCTTTCTGTGATCTTTTGCTTGTTTTATTGGCTAGTGAAGTTCCGCGTTTACACATTCATCCATAGGCATCCTCCAAATTAAAATTTTAACAGTCTGTGAAACACGTGATCAAGGGAAATTTTGTTTTGGTATCTAAGATTTAGAGAACGTTGAATTGCACATGCTCCAATCGTTTTGCAGAGTTTTCAATCTATTGATTATTCTCCATCATGAACGTGTTTCGGTGATCTTGAAGTCCGTTACTTTTAATATATATAGTATATTATATATACTATTATATATTATATATATATATAATATATATTATATATATATATAATGATATATATATATTATATAATATTATATATAGTATATATTATATATAATATAGTCTAGGCGCGGCCTCGTCCTAAAATATATTGGTAGTTGCATTTTACATTTTACTCACATCACACACACAACACTACTTGTGCATATACATACTATATAGATATATCATATATATATATAATAATATATATTATATTATATATATATATATTATATATATATATATATATATATATTATAGTATTATATATATATATATAATATTATATATATGTTGTGTGTGTGGTGTTGTGTGTGTGTGTGTGTGTGTAGTGTGTGTTGTGTGTGTGTGTGCGTGCTTGAGTGCGTGTGTGTTTCAAAAAGGAGAGCATTGATGACCGTAAAACATTAATCTAGAAAAATTAATAAAATTTACAATATTTTTAAAAAGTTATGTAACTTACTTTTACAATTTTATTTAAAAAAAGAAAGTCCACATTTATCAATCAACCATCTTATTATTAAAATTCATTATTAAAATCTGATGCGAAAAGCATTGCTAACCCATGGTGTTTCCTAAAAAGTTTAAGTCCTTTTTAAAGTACGATAAATAGCCTCACTCTTCGGACGTTGTCAATCGAATGGTTTTAAAGAATTTTTAATTAGTTTCACACTTTCACTAAAAGTTGCTTCCAAGTGGTTTTCTGTAATGAAATCGAATAAAGCTATGGCTCCAGCATAGAACGAAATTCCCTTCTAGGTAATATTTAAAGATAGTTCTGTTTTAAGTTTGTTTATGTCAATGAAAGTTACACTTTACAGGTTTCATTTACATTTTCTCAGGAAAGAAATAACGGGATCATACTTGTTTAGGAACATTTCCGGCAGAAATAATGGTGGCAACAATTAAATGTCGTGAGAACGTAAATCTATCTTTTATCTGACAAATAATTATGTCACATATCTCTTTAGCCTCTCGATTTAATTCGAGCGGTGGTTTTTTTTCTTCTCTTTCCAGTTTGTACCGCTGGGAGAAGCGATTATTAAAAGAATTTTCCACTCAAAATTATCAATGAACATCTTGATACTGAGGGGATCAGTGACCCTTTTTTTGCAGCCGGCCATAAAAAAAAAAGTCTACTGATTTTATGAAAAAAAGAATGCCAGAATTTGAAATTATTACCCTCAATAATTTTAATGTGACCTGACGCAAGGTTAATTGTATTTACGTCTTGAAATTCATCCCCATTTAATATAATATTAAAACATTCTTTTATTTCGTCAATATTTTCAAAAACTGTATATTACAGATCTTGAATGAAAGTTCCACCTGGTTGAGATTGAGCGAGGTAGCAAAGATTTTTGAAGATGTTATCCTTCCCACATCATTTTTCAAAGCTTTACGTAAAGCAAAAATACATATTACAATAAACGAACACTAAAAAGACTCTTTAAATCTTTTCTCCCTTACCGTACACAAATACATTAACTCTGTTGAGAAAATCTTACAAAGCTACCATCAATACTCCTCACCTCCAAT
>JABUQX010045570.1:0-10000 GCA_015478945.1 Trachelipus rathkii
CATCTGTAAACCCTGCCCTTCCTCGTTTCCCGGCCCAGTCCCCCTAACCTGATTATTCAAATTATTCATACTCACCCCGTCATTCACATTCACAGTCCTATTACTGGTTACTGCTGCTGCCGGAACAATATTGGCAGCACCCCCACTACTAGCCATAGGCCTACTGCCTTCCCCACTAATCACTCCCTGGTACCCCGGGTTCATACTTCCCTGACGTCTAATACTCCAGCACATTCCAGCTAAATGCCCCATTTGCCCACATTGAGTACATGTATTCCGAGGAACCCTACACATTCTTGAAAAATGCCCCTCAATTCCACAATTCCCGCATACAGGCTTTCTCACTCTTCCACCTTGCTGACAATCACGTGCCCAATGGTCCATACCTCCACACCTCCTACACCCAGCCCTTTGCGGGTCTGTGCAGTTCATGGCCATATGGCCCACTTGCCCACAACTGAAACAAGCTCCATTCGCCCACCTGCATTCTGAAATCATGTGTCCCATCTTACCACATCTGAAACACTTCACATCCCTATTACCTACGTTCTCTCTGTTCCCGATCACATTTCCTCTCACATTCCCTTGGTTATAACCCCCTCTATCATTCACTTGTGCATTTACATTACCCCCCATTGGTCTACTTACATACACATCACCCGCATTCACCTGTCTATCATTACCTCCACCCCCATAAAAATCCTCTAAGAACTTCACCATCACCTCATAGGGGTTGGCTCTCAGAGCATCTCTATATGACCTGTACTGAGGCGGTGGTGAAGCCCTTTCATTCACTCCCCTGCCACTATAAACATCGCGTCTTTCATTCTCCTCTCTCTCTCTTTCATTTGTTTCAAACTCTCTATCCTCTACTATCTCCAACACATCCTTCCAACGTAGTCGCTCTCCCGCCCATCTCATTTTCTCTTTTCTCCTTGCATTTATAAATTCCGCCACTGCGGATGGAATAGTTTCTAAAAACTTCTTCAATAACCTTTTATTATCACTCACATCCTCATTCCCAAATTTCATTCGCGCCAACGTTTCCAAACGATGTGCATACATATCTAATCTTTCACTCTTTCCCCTTCTAGCTTTATCGAAATCATGCACTTTTCGATATTTTACCCCTCCTTTCACTCTTTCCACTTGTTCCAATATTCTCTCTTTTACCACTTCATACCTCGGCTCACCCATACTAGCAATCGCCTTATAAAAATCAAGCATTCGTCCTTCCAAAAACTCCCCTAACTCTTTCACCCAAAACACTTTATTTTCATCGAATTTGTCCTTACAGTATCTTTCATACTCCAAGAAAAATTCACCCACATCCTTAGTCCCGTAAACATTATATTTGTTGATTCTAGGAATGTCCCTAATCAGTACACTCTTAGAAACTTTGACATTGGAGGAACTGGACGAGTCCTCTGACCTGGTATCCTCATCATCATTCACGCCCACTTCCTCATTCGTACTGCTGTATAAAGAGTCTATACTCTTACTCTTAGCTAGCACTCTTCTTTCATGCCTTCTATTCTTTGACGTCTTCTTCTTCTTATCCTTTCTCTCCTTATCCTTTCTCTTATCCTTTCTCTCTTTCTTCTTGACGTCTTCTTTCACTATCCTCTCATCCTTCTTGCCATCTAACCCATCTAATCCATTCACAACCTGTCCACCATTCCCTTTCACATTCTCTATTTTATCCAGTATCCTAGGTATTTTATCTACTATCCTAGGAGTAGAGGTTACCTTCTGTTTTTCACCTTGCTCCTCAATCACTTTCGCAAATCTCTGATTTAATAAATCATCCACACGAGAGGCCATTAACTCATCCACTCGTGAAGAAATTTTCTCTTCCATTCTCTCTTCCATTCGTCTTTCCATCTCTCTCATTCCTTCTGACAATACTCTCACTCTATCAATTAAATCTTCATTCTCTTTTTCCTTCTTGTGAAATGCTTCCTTCCATCTTTCAACCTCTAACTTCAATTCCTCTACTGTACTCATCCTTACTGTCTATTTGTCCCCTTTGTCCTCCGTCAAGAAGGCCCCACGTTGGGCGCCAAGAGGTTTATTATTAAAAAGATGAGAAGAGAAATATAACTTTTGATGGGGCGATGCATCATGTCTAATTTGTGGATGAGGACTTAAATGCCTCACTGCTCCTTTTAGTATTCAAGTGCAGACTTTTGACTGACATTTATTTATGATGAATGTAACATAAATTGCTCTTTAAAAGCCTGAAATATATTAAAGAAGAATATATTGTGAAGTCTAGTGAAGGTGCATAAGAAATTGTTTTAAATTATTGATTTAACGTAAGATTGGATATATATTTATTGCTTGAGTAAATACACTAAAATACTGGTGAAGTAATGATAAATGCAAACCGCAATTAAGTGTATTATTATTATTATTTTTTTTTTAACAATTTTTTTTTGTTACAGGAAGATAAAGATGTTTACTTATACTATTTCTTGAAAAGGTTCCCAGGAAGAACTTTAATATTTTGCAATAGTATAAATTGTGTAAAAAGATTGAGTAATTTATTAGCTATGCTACAATGTAAACCACAGGTTAGTTTATATATATATTATTATTATATTATACTATATATATTATGTATATATATTATTAGTATTGGCTAGTTAGTTTTTGTAGTAGGGTGGCTGAAGGAATGTCGGGTTTTATTTTGATTTGGTTTTTTTTTTGCAAAAAGAAAACGGTTATTTTTTTAACACAGAGATGTTGTTTTCGTGTTTTTGTTGCTATTAAGAATTTACCCGTTGGTTGTTTTGATGTATCATACATAGATGTTTTATCTCAATTATACATCCCCGTATTACAATACCCTCCTACCGTTGTATCTAAATATTGACTATTAATACGGATTTCTAACTCTAGCATGTGTATTATATATATATCATAAGGCTTTATTATTATGCTCGTCCACTGACCGTATCACTCTGCCTCAGACTAATCACCGCTAGCGCTACTATCTATCTACGTCCGCTCGTCTGGTAATACCTCTAGATGATACTATACCCTAGTATATATACTATACTTCTATATATAGTACTACCGTTGTGACTTAGCTATCAGCGTGAACGCTGCGTATGGATTGAATGTGTAATTAGGTGATCGGTCTTCAAGAGACAGGGTGGTAATGGGCAAGGTATGGATTGCTGGCGCTGCTCACTGGCAGGATGTAGATGGTACGAGGCTGGTGTATGGTATTTTTCTGTGAGGAGAGATGTGTGTGTATCGTGAATACTTCTTAAACGAGCAGCAGTGAGTATTGGCTGCATTACAGTCATAGGCTGTCAGACGTTGCGCGTGTCAGGTCTAGAGACTGGTCGCAGTCGATAGTATGATCGTCTCTTCGGTTCGGTGAAGATGGAATGTGTATAGATTCATGTTCTCAGATTGTCTTAAATCAGCTGAAGGTTGTTTAGAAATTGGGATTATGCCACTCCAATACTGTTGTTCTCTACATGCTACTAATCATAGTTACGTGGGGCATCTTGGTATTGGAGAGGATCCAGGTGATACAGATAGGAAGAGGTGCTAGAATTAAGATGTGGTACAGTTTAGTGAAATCAAGGTAAATAGGAAAGTATGTCACTGCATACGCTTCGCAAGGTATTCAGCTTCGTAATGTCCGAACGCGCTGAAACAAACATACATATTTCCGGAAACAATTGCTTCGACAGTTGCCGAAACAAGAATATGTGGGTGTGCTAAAGTACGAAGTAAGGATGATAACAGTGAGTGGTGGCAGAGAGGTGATGAACGGGTTTTAAGTCAAAAAAAAAAGCGTGGTTGATTGTACTAAAAGCAATGATGAGTTTTTCAAAATAAAGAAAGATGCTTGGAATGTAATATAAGGAGGCAAAATAAGAAATGCTAAATATGCGTACGGTAAGAGGAAAGAAGAGGTAAATGACCGTTTGGAAGGAGGATGAATGGGGACCAATACATGGAATAGGAAGCTCTTCTGAAGAAGCGCTAAAGGTTAAAAATTAGAATAGGGGAACCTGCTCGAATAACGAATGGGATGGTGTTTTTGTAACTGATGAATGGATGTGAGGGGAGTGAGGAAAGAACATTTCGAAAATCTGTATAATATTGGCAGTAATGAAAAGGTGATAGTGACTGTGGTGTGGGTTTGATGGTGCAAGAAGAATTAGGTATTTTGGGGTGAGCGTTTTAGCAAAGAAGAGAAAATGGGTAGAGTGAGATAGTTGAAGAAGGTAAATTGCAGGTATAGATGAAATTTATGGTAAGATGATCAAGAACGGAGGCAAGTTTCTGATTGATTTGGGATTCTTGAAGTTGTGTACTAAAGCGTTTATGGAGGGTATAGTTCCGAGGGATTGAAGGAGAGAGTAATAGTAACCTTATATAAGGGTAAAGGGAGATAAAGGGAAATGTAGAAATTATAGGGAATTAGTTTTATTGAGTGTTAAAGGGAAGATATATGCTGGTATTTTTGGTCAAAAGAGTACGCCGAGTGACTGAAGGACTGATTGGTGAAGAAAGGTGCGTTTAGGATGTAGTAGAGGATGTGTGGATCAGATTCTTTACATTGAGCAAATGATAGAAAAATATGAGGGAGAAGAAGAATAATTTGTATTTAAGTTTTATGGATTTTGCAACAGGGGTATTGATAGGGTTTAATAGGGAGCTCTATGGCAGGTATTAGAGTGATATATATATAGTGTTGGTGGTAGGCTTCTGAATGGAATCAAAAGAATGTATGACGATAGTGAGGCGTGTGTAAGAATAAACGGAGTTATCTTTGTGATTGGTTTACATTTAATAAAAAGTGAGCCAGGGTTGTGTTATGTCTCTTGGTTTATTCATTTGTATATTGGATGGTGGTTATGAAAAGATTGAAGGTGGCGTGACCAGGAAATGGTGTTAGAGTGACATGGAGAATGGAGATGAGTGTAGGGTGCTACCTATTATATTGCGGATGATTTTGGTTTTGTGTGGCGATTTTGAAGAGTTTGAGAGAAGTTGTAGAGAGAAATTTGGCAGCAGTGTGTAAAAGAGGGGTTTGAAAGTAAGCGTAGATAAGAGTAAGGTCTATGGTTGTGAGTGAGGACAGTCCCTCAGTGTGAAATGTTAGATGGTGAGCAGCTAGAACAAGTGTCTGGAGTTTAAATATTTAGGGTATACTGTGGATGCCAGGAAGGTGGCTGGTGCAATAAAAATCGTTTGGTGAATGTTAGTTGATGAAAGTCTTTAGTTTGTGGCTAGGGGTTTACATGACGCTATGTTGTTTTCTGTGTTTGTGATTATTGTAGTGAGCTTATGGTCGGAATAAGAAGTATAGATCTAATGTTTTCAGATGGACATCTTAGGGGCATGCTTAGGTGTGAGAAGAAATTGATAAAATGAGGAATGAACATTTAAAAGTTATGTGGTGTGAAGAATGGGTAAACGAGAGTAATAAATGAAAATATGTTGCGAATGGTTTGGTCATGTGGAAGGGATTGATTGATAGTCGGTTGTTTTAAGCGGATGGTATATGTGGCGAGTGTGTTTGGAAACGACCAGCCTGGAGATCGAAAAAAGTGGATTGAGTCAGTAAACGAATGTCTGGAAGAGAGAAATGTGAGTTTGGCAAGGCCGAGAATAAAGTGCAAAATAAGAGAAAATGGCGGGGTTTTGTGAGGGGGTATGGTTGTGGCCCACGCTGGGCCAAGGGATGAACAACACATTGACGAGATAATGCCATAGTGAGGGCCCGTCACAGTCCCGTGAAGCTATAGGGTGGATTTTCTGGCTGTGGACGAGTCCTTACTAAGTAATGGTACATCGAGAGGGAGGGTAAGGCTGGACTTTCTTTTGACTTTTGTCATATTCTTCTCTGCTTTTCTTTTCCGATGCTTCTTACGCACCTTACCACAATTTGGAGAAAAAGGTAGATGAAGAATTTATATATATAATAATAATTAATATATTTTATATATATATATATATATATATATTATATATATATATATATATATTATTTAATATATATATTATATTATTATATCATATTTATAATATATTCTTTCTTTCTTTCTTTCTTTCACTTCCTCTTTGCCCCAGATTGGGGGTAAGGTGCTGTACAACATCGGAAAAGAAAAGCAGTAGGAGAACATGACAACGTCGAAAAGAAAGCCAGCCTTACCGCCCCCTCTGTACCATTAATTAGTGAGAGCTCGTCCCAGACAGAAAATCCACCCTAGAGCATCATGGGACGCGACGGACCCTCACTATGGGTAAATTCGTCAATGTAAGGTTCATGCCTTGGCCCAGGTGGGCCACAACCACGCCCCCATACAAAACCCCGCCATTCTCGTCCTATATGGCACCTTTATTCTCGCTCTCGCCAACTCCACATTCTCTCCTTCAGACATTCGTTCACCGACTACAATCCACTTTCTCTTCGGTCTCCGCGGTCGGTTCCCAACACAGTCACCCACTATACATCCGCTTAACCAACCTACTATCATTCATCTTTCCACATGACAAAAGCCATCTCAAAATACTTTTCAATTTATTCTCTCTTTTCCCCTTTTCTTCACACCACACATCTCTAATACGTTCATTCCTCTCTTCTATCAATTCTTCTCACACACTAGCACACCCCTAAGATTGTCCCATCTGAACACATTGAAACTTTAGATTCTATACTTCTTATTCCAGACCATATGTCCTCACTACCATACAATAACACAGGTCACAACATACCCTCATGTAAGACCCTGCACAACTCAAGACTTAGTCCTTTGCATTCACCAACGATTTAACTTGCACGAGCCACCTTCCTGCCATTCACAACTTTCTACCTACACTTCGCATCGTCCGTTCCTCTCATCCAACTATACCCTAATATTTTAACTTAGACACTTGTTCTAGCTGCTCACCATCTAACATAACTTACACTGAGGACTGTCCTCACTCACAACCATAACTTACTCTTATCCACGTTTAATTTAAACCCCTCCTTTCACACACACCCTGGCAAATCTCTCTATCAATCACCTCAAAACTCTCTTCAGATTCGCCACACAGAACCAATATCCGCATATAATAGGTAGGGCACCCTCCCACTCTCTTCCATTCTACACCATTCTAACACCATTTCTGCCATCCCCACCTCGATTCTTCATAACCCCATCATATACAAATTGAATAACCAAGGAGACATACACAACCCTGCTTCACTCCGCTATTAATCCTAAAAAACAATTCACCATTGAACCCATTTTATTCTTACCACACCGCTTCACTATCTGTCATACATTTTTGTATTCCAATTCCAGAAGCCTACCACCAACACGATATATTTCACTAATACCTGCCATAACGCTTCCTATTAACTCATCATACGCCTGTGCAAATCCATAAAACCTAAATACAATTTAATTCTTCTTCTCCCTCATTTTCTTCATCATTTGTTTCAATGTAAAGATTTGTCCACAATCTTCACCACTCTTAAACGCACTTGTTGCTTCACGCATCAGTCTCAGTCACTCGACGCACTCTTTCGGACAAAATAATACCAGCATATACCTTCCTACAACACTCAATAAATACCCTATAATTTTACAGTTCCCCTTTTCTCCTTTACCCTTATATAAGGGTTACTATTACCGCTCTCCGCCAATCCCTTGGAACTATACCTCCATAACGCTTTATTACACAACTCCAAATCCAATCAATCACCATCTCGCTCCGCTCTTGATCAGTTTCACCTAGTATTTCATCCTAAACCTGCAGATTCTAACCATTCTCAACTTTCTACCCTACCCATGCACCTCCTCCTTACTACATAACTCATCCCCAAAATACCTATTCCTTCTGCACCATCAAACCCACATTCACTAACACCTCATCATACTGTTAATATTGTGCATGATTTTCGAAGTGTTCTTTCACACTCCCCTCACATCCCATTTTCATCCAGTTACAAAAGCACCATCCTATTCATTATTCTTAAGCAGATTCCGCTTATTCTCATTCTTAACCTTTCGGCTTCCTTCCAGAAGAGCTTCCTATTCCTTGTATGTCCTCATTCATCCTCCTTGCAAACTGTTCATTTTACCTCTGTTTTCTCCGTACGTATACACCTTTACTCAGTATTTCTTTTTTTTCCTCTTATATATTCAAGCCTCTTTCTTTTGAATCTTCATCATGTTGCTTTTAGTACATTCAACCACGCTTCTTTTTTACTTTAACCGCTTTTATTCCCTCTTCATTCCACCATTCGCTGTTAACAATTCTTACTTCTACTTTAGCACATCCCCCACTTCCTTTCTACTTACTACAATTGCTTCTTTCATTTTGCCCAGATTTGCTCAGTATCACCTGTTCACATTCAACCGTCTTACTAGCGAGCGCTCTTTACATACTTATCCTTATTATTTGCCTCACTTACTTCTCCCTTAATTTTACCTACTTTCCTTTCGTTATCCACTTCTCTCGCATCCAAGCCCCAACTAACTTAATTTTACATAGAAGCACATAATGATCGATACTCCCATTCTACAACCCTAACCTGATTTAACATCCAATACTACTCAACTATCCTTCTTCACCACACGAAATCATTTTCATACTTTTCACTTCGATCATCTCTACCTACACCAAATCTAGTATACTTATGGATACTCTTGTGTTTAAAGAAAGTATTCTTACACACATACCTCTCTCCTCAAAGAAATCAATCACTTTCCTACCATTCTCCTTTTCTCCCGACACCAAAACCAACCTGTTTATACATGCCTTTTTTGATCACCTATCAAGACATTCAGGTCCGCAAAACTATCATCTGAAGCTAAACTACTCAACCCATCCAGAAATCATTCAGATTATCCCAAAAAATCGTACTCTCTTCACGTTTCCTCAGATGGAGCCAATGTCACAACCACACTCACCTTGACCTTTTCAAACTTAAATTTACCATTAGAATTCTAGGACCACACCATCAAGTGTACATAGCTTTCATAACGCACAGGTCACCTCATCAAAAATGCAACTCTTCTCTTCTTCTCATTTCTTCCAACAGACGC
This sequence comes from Trachelipus rathkii, assembly GCA_015478945.1. NCBI lineage: Eukaryota > Metazoa > Arthropoda > Malacostraca > Isopoda > Trachelipodidae > Trachelipus > Trachelipus rathkii. The sequence goes on from JABUQX010045570.1 coordinate 9,075, forward strand.
TACACATTTACATCACACACTCTAATTTCACTTTTCCTTTCATCTTTGTTTCAGTCACAGCGAGAAATCAAATTTTGCCCTTTCTAAATAATCCATCATCTCTCCTCTTCTCCTTCCTGCCACATTTATTCCTCGGACATTCCATGTACCCATACGATTCATACAATTTCGCCGAAAGTTTGAAGGTCGTTTACGGCCGATCACGACCTTCTCCGAGGCCTGCATTAAGCATTCCTGGCAAGAAATAGATTGTAGTAGGCAGCCAACCCAACTACCATATATATATATACTATTTCATAATTAATATAATAATAATATATATAATAATAATAATAATAATAATATACTACACACATAATAAAAATAATCAGATCAATCGTGAAATGTAATAATTTATGCCAAAGAGCACAAATAAAACTTTACTAAGTACTAAATTCTACTTTATATATTGCATACCTCTTTTAACATATTATATGTACTTTACTGTTTTTAATGCTAAATACCCTAAAAAGGACTTGATATATATGAAAAAAAAGTAAATTAAAAAACAAACAAAAAACAACACACTATATAGAGCATATACTGGTCTTTTTTTTAAAAAAAAACGTGTTTTTTTTTTATAAAACAAAAAACGCACACGGTTTTTTTTAATCCAACCTATATAATATATATTACTAAATATGGGATATACTATATATCTACTATATATACTTATAGTATATAAATATATTACTATTATTATTATATTATTATTATTATTTTATTATCTCACTATTATTATTATTTATTATTATTAGATAATTATTATTATTATTGATTATTATTATTATTATTATTATTATTATTATTATTATTATTATTATTATTATTATTATTATTATTATTTATTATCTTTTTCCTCCAGAAGATTGGGGTAAGGTGCGTAA
>JABUQX010045571.1:0-7500 GCA_015478945.1 Trachelipus rathkii
TAGGTAAGTCTCACTCTTATTCATCAAAGAGTATGATAAATAATATTTCTAAATTATCAATAAATTATATAGTTATCCGAATCAACTTTTGCATCCCATGATGGTAGAACTATATACTTGTACATATATATATATCTGCAAAACATTAGTTTTTATATTTGTATTAATATAATTCTTATATTATACTATTTAATTATATATACTATTTTTATATATTTATATAATTATTAATTATTTTAATATTATTATTATTATATTATTATTATTATTTATATATATATTATTATTAATATTAATTTAACGATTATTTAATTAACATATTACAGTAATTACTATTTAATGTTATTATTATATGGAAAATTATAAATACCTTATGTTATAATTTTTATATTGAGTTCCATTCCATGTATAAAGTTTATATATTAAGTTTATATATTATTACTTTACTCATTTTAACACTTTGATTAAATTTATTTTTTTTAGTTTGGATTTGCAGGTATAATGTATGGTATATGAAGTGTAAAGAAAATATAATCTAATGAGTAACATATTAAACAGTTATTAATAATTTTTAAATAGTTATGATTTTATATTTTAAAAAACGATTTTTACACTATAATTATTATTTTTCCAATGCTTTTCTCTCTACTTATATCTCACAATTTTCTTCTTGAAAATATAATGTGGTTATTATCATTTTTGTTGGAATGTAAGTGGGAAAAAGAACACATCTGATTATGATAATTTATTTATATGGGTCTATATGTACAATGAGCTATTGATTGGAAATTAATCTTTGGTCTGAAAATATATTCAATAACCCAATTTAAATTATTATTATTATTATTTTATTATTATTTGTATTTTCGCTATTCATTAAAATGGTGCATTATATAGTCCGCTGTTTCATTGAGTTAATAAAAAACCAACCAACCAGTATTCATTCTCCGCTTTGTTTTTAATGTTTTAGCAGATTTAAATTCGATATGGAGGTGCAAAACTTTTGTTAATTTATCACGAAAATGTTTTATATATTTTATTTTATTTTGAATGTGATATGTTTTTTTAATACACTGATGATGGATGGACCTTTATCCGAAACGAAAGGATGAGTAAATATAAAAATGTTGAAAATTCTAGTTGCTGTTGTATACGCTTTCATCCTTATATATATATATATATATATATATAGTATATATATATATAATATAATATATACAAATAATAGTATATATATATATATATATATATATATATATATTATATATATATATATATATAATATATATAATATATAATATATATATATATATTTATATAATATATATATATATAATATTATATATATATATATATGCTATATATATAATATATTATATATATATATATAATATATATATATATATATATAATTATATAGTATATATATTATCATCTATAAATATATATATATATATAATTATTATATATATATATATATTATATTATATATATATATATTATATATATAATATAATATAAATTATATATATATATATTATATAAATATATATATATTATATATATATATATTTATATATATGTAAATACCTATCACATCCATTTTGTTGTCTCTTCCTTTCCATAGAAGTCCACCTCCGCTATCACCCTATGGCAGAAATAATAATAATAATAATAATAATAATAATAATAATAATAATAATAATATATAATAATAATATACATAATAATAATAATAATAATAATCATAATAATAATAATATATAAAAAATAATAATAATAATATAATAATAATAATAATAATAATAATAATAATAATAATAATAATAATAATAATAATAATAATAATAATAATAATAATAATAATAATAATAATAATAATAATATCGATTGATGTTAAGTTACAGAAAACGTAAGGAGTAACTGAGTTTTTTTTTTTTTTTTTTTTTTAATGTAAATTTATTAAAGGAAATGTTGGTCCTAGTATTAAAGTTATTTATTTATTTATTTATTTATTTTTCTTTTATTAAATGTTTTTCTTTTTTTTTTTCTTTTTTTTTTTTTTTTTTTTTTGACGGATCTTCAGTTAATTTAAAAACATGCTCAGCAGATCTTCCTTTTGATTTTACGTCGCATATTCCTCCCTCATCTCAGCTTGAAAATTATTAGATGCCTCATGAGATGGGGTTGGTGCAGCTTAAGAACTAAAAGCTTGCTCTAATACACGATCTTCTTCTCTTAATTAATTCTTTTAACATTTGAAGTGTTTGTTCTAGTTTCCAATTTTCTGGACTAAAAATCTCTTTCTTTAGATTTTACATCTTGTTCACGAAAGAAATTAAATTATTTTGAGAATTACTACGGGAGACCCTATTTTGTTCCTTTATCAGCCTCTATCTTTATGCGTATGTTTGCAAGATGTCTGTTAGTGTTTTTAATTTTGAGTCTTCAAAATTTTCTAACTTATAAATTTGCCTCTCATGAAGATTTTCGACTAATTTCTGTTTATTTCTCTCCTCACTCCACAGAGTCCTTTATAAATTCCCTTACTATCTAAATTGAAAAATGAAGCACATCCTCTTATCTTCTTTCTCCAAAGTCATCTTTCTGATTGATTCCAACATTCACCATCAACAAAGACTTTTTACTTGGCTTTGTTGTTATGAAGATACAAAAATGAACTCGCTTACAATTTATCTATCCATAACTGTCTTGAACCACAAATGTAGCTCCCCACTCGTATCACTGAAATTCTTGGGGATGAACCTTGCATACCAGTCCTTTTCTTAATTTCTAACCTACGCTTTATTCTATTAAACTCTTTCCTTCTCAGAGTTTCTCCAATCACAATTTGATTTATGTGTAGTGTTGTATCTTCTCAAGTCTTCCACAGGAAGGACACTCGCATTCGGCGAGGAGACGATTTTTCAGTTTGGTGTACCAAACTGGTCGCACATGAAATAATAATACTTCTTTCACTCCAGCTGAAATTTTTATTATTATTATTTGTTAGGATGGAGCGGCTACTAAGAGTGCGATGAACGAATAACAAAGGTGACTCCCTCTCTGTTACGGATGGGAGCATTTAATTTTTTTTTCACTTTAATTAAAAAAATAACCTTCCTCCAACAGAGTTGATGCCTTCAGTAATTACTGTTGTATTCAAACTCCAGATATTCATATGTTTCTTTCCTGAACCGTGCAAAATATATTGTCTCCGAAACTAAAAACTCGTTTCTTCGAAGATCATGAACTAACCTTTATTGTTTCTCTTATACCCGTTCTTTCTAGTACTTTGCTAAAATGTCAACTCTATTTTTCTCTCTCGTTCCCATCTTATTTTTCTCACCACGGTTTCACAACTAACCGACTTTCTACTAAAGTTGAACTCTTCAGTCAAACCTTTGCCACTAATTCCAGCTTTCCTAGGCTATATAGGTGCTATTCCACCTTCTTCACTTATATTCATAGGTTGAGTAATTTTCACCTCCTTCTTCTCGTATACGCAAGCTAAAATCGAATTTTTTGCTCTGTATTTATATCATTTGTGTCAAACATGGTAATTTCATTTAAAGGACGAGGTTCAATATGAACGTTCAGGCGAGTCAAGTTTCGACTGTGATTCAAATCTCTTACACAAAAACTAGAGTATAACATGTATATAAGAGCTTAATATGGGAATTCACTTTCTCTAATGCTTTTCAATTTCGATGGTGATATAGCCATTGGAACCTATTTTTATCTGTGCTGTACAAATACCGTTGTATCATTTTTAGATTTTTAAACATCGATTTAAAGCTCTCTCTCTCTCTCTCTCTCTCTCTCTCTCTCTCTCTCTCTCTCTCTCTCTCTTTCTCGTCTTCGTTTCTGAAAATGGATGATGACTTCCATCGCCTAAACCTCTCCTTCGCTGTACTGCTACTTCTTCTCTCACTCCTTCATCTTCTCTCTCTCATCAGCTTTCCTCACCTTCATCTATTTGCTATATTTCTTTCATACGCATCCATTTCTCTTCTACCTCAACTCTCTCTTCATTTCTCATTAGAAAATAAAAATTACTCTTGCATCTTGGGTCTACTACATTACTTAAAACAATTATCTTGTTTTGATCTATGTCTATCTCGATTCCTTTCTCTCTTCTCTTCCTCTTTTTATCATTCAAATCTACAGAGAGAATTGCCTATTTGTTTTTTAATGATATTTGAATTCCTGAAAAAAATTTGGGTGCCGATATCTCGAATAGAACAAGTAACATTTAAATGTTTTATTGTAAAAGTTTCAACTATGTTGTCAGATCCTACTAAAGTTTCTAAACAATCTAAAAATATCTTCAATGGATTTTTTTTTTCTAATTTTGGAAAACATCTTGATATTATGAAGAATTTTTTTTTAACGTGGATAATTGCGATGTTTTTACTATTCATCATATCTATATCAAATTTTCAAAATAGATTTAATTGGACAAGGAATATCTTTATCTAGAACTTTTTTTTTTTGTATACCCAGCCATTTGACCTCTGAGTACCTAACAAGAACTATAAAACAAGAATTATAGAGCTATATATAAGAACTATATAGCGTCATAGGAGAGCCTACCTAATTATCTTATAAAATAATTCTAAATAACTTCTAGTGAACGATATATTATAAACAAAAACAAAAAATATTACTACTGAAACCAATTTGGTACTAAATCATGAAGATTATATCCCTTTTCATTCTTTGAATTTGGTTCTAAAAATCGAAATTTTATAACATTTATAATTAACTCTTAAAAAATTGTATTTGGATGATCTTCATACGTTACTTCAGCTTATATCATAACTCCACAGATAAGAGAGCAAATTTTTCAGGAGATATATACAATTTTTTTGATATTGTTATTGTATATTATTATATATCCATGAGCAAAGAGATAAGACAACCACATTCAGACTAGAAATCCCTATCCATCACGCCATCAGCTACTGGAAAGATTAGAGTTATCAGAGTAAAAAAAAAATTTGAGGCCGGCTTTGTCGGTCCGCTAGCTAATAATAAGCTCTCTCTTCTCTCTCTGGACGTCTCATTTCCTCTCTGTTCTTCCGCAATTACTCTCTTCCGTTCTCATACTCTACTTTCTCTCTTAAACTCCTCATTTGGTGTATAATCTTTTAATCTCTCCTTCGTACATGAGACACCTTCTCTCTCGCGTGCATAATAAACTTGCTACATTGGAGTAAAACAGTCTCCTATTCTTTTTTTCAACTCGCTGGTAAGTCTCTACAGAGTCGCATCTCTAAAGAACTCATAATACTCTACTTCTCTCGCTTTTTGCAATCTATTTTACGCTGCTCTCTATATATCATGCTATCTTAAATGATATCTTCTCTCTCCTGAACTACACGCACAGCTTAAGTAAGAATCTATATATTCATATCTAGAAATTAATTATTGCTGATTCAATTATAAATTTCCTGTATGAAAGTTGGTAACTATAATCTTCTCTCATTCAATAATAATTTATAGCTTAACTTAAGGTAAATAAGATATTTTGATTGGAAGTATTGAGGTATACTCAAATATATGATTTTTTTTTATATTTTTTTTTTATTTTTTATGAATCTCACTATATGTACATCTTCAGTAGACTGGTAAATGTAATTTGAGTTAACTCATATGAGAGTATAAAAATTTACATTAATTTTCTGTGATTTATGGGGTCTATAAATCTATGAGATTATGCCAAAATATATCTTTTATTTTATGGGTAGAGAACTCTCCTATAAAATTCTCGACGTAGTGTAGCTCGACACTGTGTGCTGCTGTATTAGTACGTTGCTAGTTTGTGCGCATTTCTGACCGCTGTAGTTAAAGAAAATCAAGAGAATTCTCAGGTGCGGACTACCGTCTGTGTATGGAGTCGCGTGAGAGATACACGAGTTTTGTGAACAGTAATTAGCAGAGAGAGACTCTCTCTCTGTATTCGAGCGTGGATATGCATACAAAAGTTTCCGCTCTTTGTTTCCGCACCTTTTTAAAAAAAATGAAATATAGTTTACTTATTTTATTAAGAATTCTTATTGTTATAATAAAGAAATATAATTTTTATTTTAAGTTTATAACTAATTATACTCTTTAGTCTAAGACTTTTTGTTTTTAATCATTAATACTTCCAAAAATAGATATTAAACAAAAGGATACCAATATAATAAATAACATTTAAATTGAATTTTTAGACTGAATGGCTATTACCCTAATCTATAACTTTAATTAATTGTATTAGCGCTATTATAACTAGGCAATATCTAAAGCAATTCTGTACACGAATTACTCATATGTATACATATATATATGTATATATATATAGTATATATATATATATATATATATATATAATATATATAATATAATATATATATATATATATATATATATATATATTATATTATAAATATATATATAATAATAGAAGTCGTAGCGTTATGTACTATAAAACTCATATTAAGATTATTATGTTGAAATATAAAGTTCTTAATACATGTAAGAAATCGAATTATTTGTGAATATATTATTATCTTATCTATATAGTTATAAAACTGCATGAAAGTTATCTAAGAAATAAAAGGAATTTTTACTATCAATTAAATTTTTTCTATATGAATATTAGGTTGCTACTTATTCCGTGAGTTAGGCAGGAATCTTATTAAATGGACTATATTACCAAAAGTTCAATAAATATTATACGCCTATGATATGGCCAACTCGTCCAATTTTGATCTATGATATAATGGATAACTAATGTAAATATTTATATATACTTTCAAAATTCTTTTAATAATTTCTTAATAATTGGTAGTTATATAATAAGTAATATTAATCATATAATAAATAATTATATATTAATAACTTTTATTTACCCAATTTATTCTCTATGCATAATAGTTAGACTCATTCTTGTATTATAATATTTATAATAATATATATATATTATATATTATAATATATTAGTATTACTTATAGATATATTTAATCTATCCTGAGTATTGATCACAATAAATATAAGGTATTTAATTAGTATCAAGTTTTCGGCGAGAAAGTTTGGTTTATGAATATTTAAATAAAATTAGATGTAGGTACTATATTTTCCTGTATAGTTAAAACGAATATTATTAATTTATTATTTTAACCAAGAGAGGGAGATAAAAACAAATAAAGTATTTTATAATAAAATAAAAATAATAATACCATATTAATATAATAATATACAAGAAAAAAAAAACACAAAAGCCCAAAAAAAAAAAGAAACACAAAAAATAAAACAAAAAAAAAAAAAAAAAAGGGGGTTATATATACGTGTAATGTGACGTACTTAAAAGGGTCGTGGAATAGGCGCGTTAAAAAAATGGATGATCGGCTTGCAGCTATGGAATCTTCGAATTAAAAAAACAAGGAATTAGGTTCGTAGTGGAGAAGTGTGATTATTATATATAATATATATATAATATAATATATATTATA
>JABUQX010045571.1:12500-17500 GCA_015478945.1 Trachelipus rathkii
ATAAACCAATGAACAACTATCTTTATAATTACAGTTCATATCCATAGAGGGGAAGAGAAAAGTTTTTTTTGATTTCACTCTCAACTTTAATGTAAATTTAAATAATATATTCTTCTAATATCAGTGAGTGACTCCTGGCACATTTTCGCCAATAGAAGAAAATTTATTTAGTGCTATTACTGGTTCCCACTGATCAGAGGAAATACTATTGACCTGAAAGTTAAAGAGACTTTTAAAGGGCATTTCTAATGAAAAAGCATCAACACATTCAGTTAAAGTTGGACCCTTAAAATAATTAGTTTTCTGTAATACTTTGTGAGAAACACACCTAGTAACCATATCCGCAGGATTATTTAGACCTTTTATATGGTGAAAAACAACCTTATGACTCTCACACAGTTTAATAATATTATTTAATTTATTATTTATTATTGTACCCTTTTTCTCTACCTTGCTAGTCTTGTTAACTTTGGCTGCAAGCCAGCTTAAGGAAATCATGGAGTCAGTGAAAAGATGTAAATTTTTAATTTTTATGGGACAAAAGGCCCTAGTTAGATGAGAATACAAATCTATCACACACCCCACTCCATAGGCCACTGCAAATAGCTCCAACACAAAGATGGTTCTACCTATCCCCTTTGTTAAAACTACTTTGTTTTTGGCAGTGAGATAATGAAGGGAATGTGTATCAAGATTTTTTAAATAAATCACACATCCATATAAATCCTTGCTGGCATCTGTAAAGACCAGTAAATCATGATTACCAGTGTAATTCCCAATGTACCGGGGAATTGAAGGCTCAACACCAGCATTATATAATTTGCAAACCTTTTTCCACTCTCTCAACCTGTCTGCACCTAAAGGGTCATCCCAAGTGATGCTTCCATCCATCTGCAACCCATGCAAAAACAGTTTTGCCCTATTTCTACAAGGCAAGGTCAATGCAAGTGGATCAAAGCAACTATTAACAGATGAAAGTATGGATCTTAAAGTATTAGCCTCTAAATTTAATTTTACAGGTTTATTTGTCAAAAGATCTTGGTCCTTTGACCATAAAATACCCAACAATTTGATCTGTAAGGGTTCTTCAGAATCCTCACAAAACTCAGATTGCAATTCCACCAAATTTGACCTAAATTGCTGTAAATTAAAGCCATATTGACTAAAAATATTAATGGACTTGTGAAACGATAAATTAATATTACATTCATAATTTGATGTAAATGCAAGATTATCCATATAAGATAAATTATAAAGCATATTCCTTAGGTCATTTTCAAAGGGTCATAAATATTTCAATGTAAAATTAATATAATATATAAGGCAACCATAAGCAAACTTGGTGAGAATCTCATACCAAAAGGTAATCTATTCATCTTATAGGCTACCTCAGAAAAATTATTTATATCCTTAACCCAAAGAAAATGTAATTTTAATGTATCCAAATATGGTAACCAAATTTGGTGGAATGCTTTCACCAAGTCAAAAATTAACTGAAATTTATTAAATCTTAAAAGTATCAAAGCAATTTTTAATTTATTATTCAGGTTAGGACCAGGTAGGGATAATTTTGATTATTGGGAAAGAGCAGTGCTTTTGTTTTTTTCATTTTCAGCATAATAATTACTCAGGAACACTACCCTGCATTTTGTGCTCCGTTACAAAAACAATCTCTCTATAAACACCCATGTGGCCCATGAAAGACCGGAAACCTACCAACTCCCTCCTTGGTATTAATTTGCTTAGTTCATGTATTAAGGGTGCGTTTTTTCAGGTATAAGCACGGTGGGGTTTTCATTTGCTCAATTGTGTCGTATGAGTCCTATTTGTACTTGTTATCAGAGTAGATTTAACTCGTCGGGGGCATTGTTTCTGAATTGGTTCTGTTTTAGGTGGACATTTTTTTAAAATATTTGAGGCTTAATTTATTATATTATTAGGGTATACAAACACTTTTGTAACTTCTGTTATCGTTTGTGTTGGTTCTGTACCAGTAGGATCGTAGGTTGGATATAACTTAGTGGTGGCTTCGCATGTTCATTATGTGTCGACTCGTACATTGGGAGTAATTATTTATGGGTATGCTGCTTTACTACAGTTGTTGTTGTGCGAGGTGGTGGGGTTTTCTCATCGGTAAAAAATGCTTATGCATTTGTTTTAATAATCATGGTGCATTGAGAAATTAATTTCGTTGTGTTACAGAATTTACAAACATATAAAGATCCTCATTATAAATTTATAAAAATTAATAATCAAGGCCAATATTTAAAGGCTAATGTAATTGATTCTTACTAGATAAGGTGATAAAAGATAGAAGACTCTTGTATTCTAGTAAATTCATTACCATGTCTCTACATTATTATTAATTATTATTGATGTATTATAATTTTTTATATATTTATTGAGATAGATTATTATTTATTATTAATTATTATTGATTATTGTATTTATTGTCTACTTGTTATTATTATTGTTGTTTTTCATTATTATATTTATGTTATTAGTCTATATGTATGTGTATTGAGTGTTTTTCTGGGAGTGATGATTTTACTTGAGTGACGGTGTGTGGGTAAAGATTAAGTGTATTATTGATGTTATGCTCGCTTTTTTATTAGTTTTCTTTTTGTATAAAGTGTGTTATAGGTGTGTAGAGTGCTTTACATTATAGTTTTGGGCATGGCTTTCGTCGCTGGTCGTTGCGTTTGTTTGTGAGTTTCTCTAATTTCTCTGTGGTTATTAGTGGGTGTTGACTTGAGCGTTACTTGTGGGATTTTTCAATAAAGTGTTTATGAGTGTGCGTGTACTAGGGAGCTAGCGTAGAGTATGCTCGTACAGTACAGACTGGTGTTTGCCAGGTGGGGTTGGGTATTGTTTTTGTGGGGGCATTACTGTGGTGTGACTTATTACTGATGACAGACGTTGTTTTTCCATGTCATTGGGTACATGTAGTTTATTGATGTTCCAGCAATCTGGCACGAGGAATATAATCGTGCATTTGCTGCAGTTTACAGCTCGCGGTGGTCTAAAGGTATTAGTCAGTTTATGTTACGGTTTACGTACGTACGTGGCGGTCGGGAGTCAAGGATATTTATTCGGGAGGGCTAGCTTCTGAGTATTGTGTTCTCTTACTTTAAGTTGCTGAGTATCGCTGTTGTTTGAATGGACTTGCACGTTTCGGGTTTGTGTTTGTGTGTATTTTGTGTATTTTTGTTTGTTTTTGTTTTTGGCGTATTTTAAGTGTCTAGATTTAGTTCTTTTGGTTATTTCTGGAATAACTGCAAGCTACCTATAGTTGCTGGTTCGTGTTCGTTCTTGGTTTATTCGCGGACTCGTGTTTCAAGCAATAAAGATTTACAGAAAGATGTACGCATACCTTGTCCTAATGACTTTAATGTATGAGTAGGGTTTGGTGGGAGTGGGTCTGGTGAATCGTGGGGGATGGGCATCGCCTAGAGTTATGGTGGTGACCGTTAATTTTTTGGGTTCTGGTTTGTGCAAGATATGGATTGCTTAATGAAGGTTGACGATGATTAGTGTTTAGAGTATATGCTGTTGTAACTTATGTAAGTTGTCTGAGTTTCGATTTGAGGTTTGTCTATATATTTTTTGAGAAAGTCTGTGTTTTTTTTCTGTTTTTTGGCCTTTATATGAGGAGATAAGTGAATAGTCGAGTTGGGTGTGTGAGAAATCGCACAAAACAATAAGTCTTGAGCTTGAATCATATATGAAGTACTACTTTAGAATGATTGTGGTTTCGAGTGTGTTGCTTTGAGCTTTTAAGGGAAATGTGCTATTTTACAGGTTTGTGGACTGTAGATTTATTTAGTTGACAGATTTAGTCAGTAACTTTTGTTCCACGTGGTGATGGCGTTGTGGTGTGTGTGGTGTATCGCTTCGGGTGGGCTGTGACCGCTAATTGTGCACGAGGGTCTGGTTGACGGGCTCATCATTCGGGAGCATTTGATGAAGGGATTTAGAGGGCAGAGCACATCACTTAGCGTGGCTACTTGACTTGTTATAGATGCTGTGACGGTTCACCTGTCGATTATTGTTTGTGGCAAAAATCGTCTTGTGTAGTTTGTACTTGTTGGGAGGCTGTGGTACCCGTTTGTGTTCAGCTGGCATACGTTTATGTGTGTACGCTCGTGTTGGTTTATCGAGTGGAAAGAATGTTGATAAAGTTGATTACTCCGAGCATTAGCATTTATATACAAAGGTTTTTAAGCGTTTATGTGGCAATAGTTCCTTTACATTGTCCGTGTTCGGGTTTTGATTTCAGCTAGCTTTATTGTGGTTGTGGTGGTTGTTCTCAAGTTCTAATTCTGGCTTCGACTCCTGCTCGTATTTCTTCACTTTAGAGTTGCTATTGCGAGTATCTTATATCGTGAATTTTTGGACATTGCCTTATCTATAATCGAGGGGGTAGTTGTTGTCCATGACCGTGCTAATTTTTTACATTGTATGAACGTGTGACTGTGCAATTATCGCTTCTAAAAATGATGAATTATCTCTGTCTTTCAGAAATTTTTGATGTATTTTATTTCTCTTAGCAGCGTTGCGCTATGTTCTCACAGTGGTTTTTCATTCTCATGGAGGTATCTAGTTCGCGTTGCTTAGAATTTTGTTAGTTAGATTAACACGTGTGGAATGTGGAGTGTTTTTCCCTTGTGCTTTTCTTTAAGCCTATTGATGGGAGGTTCGTGTTGTTGTCGGTCAAGTTTGTGAGGCATGATACCACATGGGAGGCGTATTTGGTGATATCTGGTTGTATTGCGTTAGTTATGTACTTGTTCTATATAGAAAATTGTTTCTGTGTTTAGTGTGTCTGGATAAGTGTCGCTTGTGGTGTCTGGATGCATGTTTATGGAGTTGCATATAGCGGCGAGGTGCTAGGAGCTGAGTGTCTGTACCATCGTGATGTCTGGTGGTGAGTGGGACCTGTAGCGTTTGATCGACATACGTGGCATCTTTCAGTGAATTGGGTGATGATGATATTAATA
>JABUQX010045571.1:30000-32500 GCA_015478945.1 Trachelipus rathkii
CTGTTATTTTCATGTTATGGGATAAAACTTTGTTATGTTTGCAATTGTTCGTTGGGGATTATGATAGATAGGTAAGGTTAAAATGAACTTTTGTTAAATATTACTATGCTAAGGTAAAAACTTTGTTACGTTAGCATACATTTGTTGGTCAGTATGTTAATAAGACAGAGGTTATGATAAATTTTTGTTAAATATTACCATGCTAATGTAAAATTAACATTGATATGTTAGAGATATGCCTTGAAAAAAGTGTGACCAGGTTACGTTTTGTACGCTGAGTTAGTTACTTTACTGATGTTAAGCATGGAACTTTGTTAATGTTAGTAGTTTATTCGTGCGTAAGGTGTGTTAGGTTTGTCGTTGTACATTATATTCTTAGTTCATGTTATGCTATGTTAGTTTTATTAAGTGTTACTTTGTTACGTTAGCATACATTCGTTGGTTAGCAAATAAAGAACTTATTTTTATGCTATGTTTATCCGAAATGATACTCGAAATGTGACCTGAATCAATAGATCATGGAAGGGTGGGGAGGGATGGGGGCTGGTGGTTTGATTTACTGATTTACAGATTTACGCTTTAGGATTCAGTTAAACTATTACACTTACTATGATATTTTATTCAAAGAACTTATTTTATGTTATGTTTGGATAAAATTTTGTTATGCTTACAATTATTCGTTTTCCGCTCTTAGGAACTACGGGGAGACTTGCGTGGTGGCGCTTGACATATCCAAAGCATTTGACTGGGTATGGCACGCGTCACTGCTCTCCAAGCTCCCCTCCTTTGGGTTTCCTCCTCCTCTTTGCTTACTTATGTCTAGTTTTCTTTCAAGTCGTTCAATATCGGCTGTGGTTGATGGAGCGACTTCTTCTTCTTTTTCTTGTCAAGCATATTGACCGGGTTATGGCACGGCGTCATGCTCTCCAAGCCCCCTCCTTTGGGTTTCCTCCTCCTCTTGCTTACTTAGTCTAGCTTTCTTTCAAGTCGTTCAATATTGGCTGTGCGTTATGGAGCGACTTCTCTCTTTTTCGTGTCAATAGTGGTGCTTTCCTCAGGGTTCTGTCTTATCTCCTACTTTATCTTACTTTTCTCATTAATGATCTTCACCCGCACATCTAACTCTATCCACCTATATGCCGATGACTCGACCCTTCATTCTTCAACTCATTTCAATTCTGTCCTTCTTTTACTTCTAGGAATTGCCTCTTGTCTTATCTTTCCGATTCTATTCTCGCACTATCTGGATGAGTTCTCCGATCGAGGATCGTCTCAATTGTGAAATTCCAAAAAATTTCTTTAAATACTCAACTTCTAAAATCTCCATCTCTAAAAATTACCTTCTAACTTTTCCTATGTCTTCGACGTTCTTCTCGTCTCTCTGGTTGGCAGTATAAACATCCTTGCCTAACATAAACAAAAAAATGTCTTGGAACCTCACATCACAAACGGTTGTAAGGCGGCCTCAAAGAAACTGGAGTTCTGTTTAGACTGAGAGACTTTTTTCCTCCTCTCAGTTACTCCAGCTATCCAAGGGTCTCATCCACCCTTGTATGGAGTACTGTTCTCAAATCTGGGGGGGGGGGGGGCTCTGGTTTCACCCGGCTTTGGACAGGGTCGAGTCAAAAGGCCAAAAGGCTTATAAGACTGTTCTGTACTTTCCAGTTCACGTGACCCTCTATCTTTGCGGCGCGCTGTTGGTCCTTTATCTCTTTTCTATAGGTACCGCGTGGCAGGTGTTCGAGGGAACTTATCACTCGCGTTCCACCACCTTGGTAACTTCAGGCTAGTTCACTGCGGTGCTTTCTCTTTCCTGCCACCTCTGTTCTGTGGAATTTTTCTTCCATCTTCTATATCTACTGACATTCATTTAATCTCCCGTCACTCTAAGCCTGCTCTGTACTCATCTTGCGTCATCTACCACTAGCGGTGGAAATTTTGGCGTGCAACATCCACGCGCTGGATAGGGCCTGCCGTGAGTGGTGGTGACAACTGGTAAATATATATTATATATATATATTAATATATATATATATATATTATATATATATATATATATATATATATATATATATATATATATATATATATATATATATATATTATGAAGGGGTTATGGTCGCTGTTGAAGAACCACCTACATTAGCTGAAGACTAGATGATGTTGAAGAGAGTGAGCGTTGTCGCGATGAATTGGCGTTTCGTCCCGGGGGGCTGCTTTGGACTCGACGGTGGTGGTCGCAGCCCCCTTCCACCAGACGCCACAGAACTCCCCCCAGTGACAATGCCACGAGCACACTCCGCTCTGCGCACCTGGAAGGACGTTGGTCAGCTGTCAGATGAGAGCTAGGTGTGCACACATTAAAGCCACTGAGAAGGCTTCGACCACTCTGTACTCTTACGTGCAATTGGTCTGCACCTGCAGTGAGAAGCACAGTACAGGCGTTACAGGATGACCGAACAGAGCAGCGCCCAGCAGAAGAAACCTGAATTGATGTAAT
>JABUQX010045572.1:10000-17500 GCA_015478945.1 Trachelipus rathkii
ATATATATATATATATATATATATATATATATATATTAACTTAAGTTTAAGTAATTTATAGTATTAAGTTTATTAGTCTTCTCACTGACCACATATGAATCTGAGGAGAGTTCATAAAGGTCAGGGCTGAGATAGACAGACTCTCACCTGGACGGTACGAGGAAGTCTCCGACTCTCTACTCGAGTGAAGTCTTATTTAAAATACATGCAATTTTAGAAGATTTTACAATCACATACAAAGGGTCATGTATGTGATTTCTTCTTATTCATAATATGCCCAGTATATTCAATTTTCACAATTGCTCCATAAACTGAGTTTTTGTCCTTTGCATAACCACAAATACTTTCTTAAATAGCATCTTTAAGAAATATTTTAGTAATTTATTATAAGTAAATTAAAATTTGAAATTACGTTACCCAAAATCTTTAATCCCCACAAGCAACTGTCATTCTGCATTGCTTTTTAAAGACATATTATAGCTGCCAAATAGTCCAATCAATTATTGCTACACCATGTGACTAAAAATGAAAGTTTCAATAAAAATTCTAACAATTAGCTGTCAACCTGCTTGAACAGTAATTACCTGTATATCAGCGTACTTTGAAAATATTATTTGCCATCAAAAATGCAAATCATACTCTTATGGACTTCGTACCAGAACTTACTGTCACAGACACTATTTTTGTCCTTTAAATGTGTCTCATACCTTAATGTATTATACCTTAATATATTAAATAAACAAGGACATTCAAAAAAATTTCATATATTATCACTGAGAGTGATAATATATTACAATTTTTACTAGTTACTGCCCTAATTTATCTTTTTATTAGATAACAATTCCCAAACTAGAATATCATGGCCAGAACGAACAGATCAGTAGCAGTCAGTCATCCTCAACTCATTCAGAAGAAAATTCGAACCGTACATTTACATGGTACTTCAAAATTGGAATTTCGAGCCTCCTGACTAACATTTTTTTACCATTTAGGACTCTGATGCCTCTTCAGCAATTGCTGATTACAATATAAGTTGAGTTAAAATTTTTATTTATTTAATTATTTAATTAACCATTTAATAAATTCTATGATTTATTAACCTTTTCACAGATACAGGTGGAAATTGATGCCTATCTAACTGATGGTTATAACTCACCTATACATAATTTTTTTTCCATAATGTTTTTTTTTTCAGCTTAATTGTTCCTGGATGCTGTTTCTGATACCATCTAAACAGATGCTTCTTTATATTTTTTCTCTCGTACATTCCATATTGTTCCAATAAGTTCCAGTAACACTGACTTAACAATTCAGACGATTCAAACCAAAATAGACCTACATAGGTTGTAATATTCAGAGTCCAGGCACTCATTTTATATTGAGGAATTTTCCTTCATTTAAGAATTCATTCACCATCTTAGTGATCATTTATACAGCACATTTCATTATTTCATTTCCAAATTGCTCTCAGTTCTTAAAGCTTATGCAATTTTTTTTTCCAAATATTTGTTTTTGTTCCAAAACTTCCTAAAACGTTTCAATATCTTCCAGTTTTTAATCACCATGGTACTTTTCATAAAGTTTTTCGGTATGGAAATTGAACACTTTTGCCATTTAGTACACTACATTGGTACAACTTTTATAAGTTTTCATTTATCCATGTTCACTGCATACATTGATAATACTACTTATACCAGTCTTCACTGTATTACATGTTCACTTGGTACATTTTGAGTAAACATACATTCAAATACTTGTACATACGCAAATGTTTGTTTATATTGCCTTTTGTTAAATGTCAAATATCACCTTGTAAGTCACGATAGTTTTTTTTCCCATCTCACAGATGGCCTCATATTCTATTTTGTGCGTGTGATATCATTGTTGTCTTAGCTTCTCTCTTAAGGGAGGGGACCCATAAAACTTTTAAAAATTTACACAATTTTGTGCTAATTTTAATCAATTGAAACACTTTTCAGAACATAAACACTGAAACAGTTTTCAAAACATAACAATATAAACAACAATTATGCTGTATTCATTGTCTTCCAAATATATTCCACAGTGCCTTAACCTTGTGTTTTCTGTCTGTAATATATATTATACAATGCCTTAACCCTGTGTTTGTCTTTAAAAGTATCTCAATGTAACAAATACCGTACATGTATACTACTTACACTGACAGTCTTACTAAGAACACATAATTCTTACCTTTCTGTCATACATTTATCAACTCACAGAGCTTACATAATTGTCCTAATTCTGTCATAGCTGTCAAATATAATGATGAACTACCCATCCTGTTCATTATATATTCTCTATGAATTGGTCATATACTGTTCATCATCCAATAAACAGAGTGAATTTGTCATCAGGTTCATTCTTTTATTATATTGAACTACAACCTGTTCAATTATTCAATAATTCATAATGATCTACTCCATGTTCATACATTTATTCTCAATGAACCTCCTGTTCATTCCTATGAACTGATCATTCTGACCATTCTTTAAAATTTTAATGAACTATAATCTTGTTCATTTTTGTACTTTGTTTTATTCTGAATACATCTCTCTTGCTACAAGCCTTTTATTCAGAATATACATCCCTTACTTCTGTTTTATTCTGAACACATATCTCTTGCCTACAGGTAGTCTTCATTCAGAATATACCATTCATACAGAACTTCTAACACTTGTTGTGTTTTGGTTAAATATTCATTACAGAACATTCACTATCTTGTTTTGTTTTGCAAAAAAAAAAAAAAAAAAAATTTCCTCTTCATTGACATATTACTCTTTATAGTACTATTGATATATTTTCAAGTTTGAATAACTATCAACACTAACTATATAAATAGATCTGTTTTTATGTCATTAACTAGTAGAAAGGAAATTCATCCCTTCTATATAGACTATTCTATATAGGAAACTACATATTTACACAGAACCAACATTCTGTACTACTATCAGTTGTACTGACTGTTTCTCAGTCTTACCCATTGTTTTTCTTCTAGTATACAAAACAGAAAATGCTACACTGCCCTAATGGTCTTATTCTTTTATTAGTTTAAAATTTAACTACAGATAATAATTTTTTTTTCAAGCCTCTCATTCAAGAGCCAACTTGACATTTTCTTTTGTTTTAAAATATTAATAAATAGAATTCTATTGTGAAATTGAATAGTTCCTTATTAATATTTAATTGTATACTACTTTCCAAAAACATAGACAATATGTCTATGACCATGTCTTTGCCACAAAGACATAATACAATCCATCTACCTAATATAGGTTTTGTTTCATCTTCATAATGATTTACTTACTTCAATTTAGAAATATGCAACAGCTTTAATATTTCTTCTTCATGGGTAAAATCAATTATTATGAAAGTATCTGAAAATTATCCATTATTAAATTGTCTCACTTGTTTACATTTGTCTTACACAATTTACATAATGTTTTAAACAAACTTTTAATTGTTTTTTTTTTCCTTCCTTCTTCCTATGCATTCCAAACTCCATAGTTTGTTTCATAACTCATAAATTGTTGTTTCAAAACAGTTTCATATTTGTTTTTTTTCCTAGTGTACCCAAACTACTTTGTTACACTACTTTGTTTAAAATTTTGTTCTGTAAAACACACAAATTTTATTCATTGACTGTCATAAAACAAATCTTATTTGTTTTCTTCTCACACATGTACTCAGAATTCCGAATTTAGTTTTGTTACATTACTTGTGTTGAAATTTGTCAGTACCAAATACCAAATTTTTGTCAAAATGTCAACTTTGTTTGAAATTTATGAAGCAACATAACTTTTTCAAATTTGACATTTTAAATTTTTTTTTTCCATATATCATGGATAATTTTGACACCGTTATCTATCTTAAGTCCATCTAAGATAGTATATTATTTAATGACTTCAGTAATCAACTTTCATATAGTTTTTTTTCCCCATATGTCATAAACATGTGTCATAAACAAATCTACATTTGTTTTCTTCTGTACTAAAACTTCATAGTTTTGTTTTGAACTCACAAGCAGTCCCTAGGCAATTTCACAATTGTTTTTATTCCTTGTGTATTCAAAGCATGGCTTTGTTATACTACTTTGTCTAAAATTTTGTTGTAACATTCACACAAATTTTATTCATATCAGTCCTAAACAAATCTCTATTTGTTTTCACTTCTTGTGTATTCAAAAGATAGCTTTGTTACCCTACTCCTGTTGAAAATTTGTCATTTAGTCACACAATTTTCACTTAGAAGTATCAGTTATTGACAACAATCAAAATTATTGCCAAAATGTCTATTAACATATTTTTGAAATTTATGTGACATCATAACTTTTCAAAATTGACATTTTATTTCCCTTATATCTTTGATATTGGACACTGCCAACCTATCTCAATTCAGCCATCTGAGATAGTAATTTATGACTTCTGTATTTTAACTTTCCCCAAAAGTAGTTTTAAAATTCGAGTCATAAATATTCATGTGCATTTTCTTAATTGATTAACTCAATTAATCTTAATAGTCAATCAGGTACATACCTAACTACCCACCTAAATGCATATAACAAATAACATACATTGTATATTATTTTTAAGGCAGTAAGGCATAATTTCAACATTGTTAATAATCATATTTCATACATGTAATTGAAACAACATTACATAGCCATTCATTGTACACTAAGAAACTGTATCACTTTGGGTTATATCTTCTATGTCTTGTTTCATTACTCATTCATTGTTTGAACCAACCACATACCACATAGCCTTAGCTGATGTACCACTATGTGTTCCAGTTCCACTTCAAACAATTACTCATTTTATATGTGTCTCTCATTTTATAATATTTTGTCTATGTTTTACATTCTTTTATATGTGAAGAATATATACTAGTTTACAAAACACCTTTTTCAAAATATTTGTTTGTAATTGTGTATTACTAATGTTTAAAAATATTCTTTTACACAATCTGCTTCATTGTACATGTTGTTCCTTGCTTCATACTTTCCAAAGCCTTGAAGAATTTCCTTATTTTACAGAATCAGTCATTCAACACATTATTAATTGTTTTCTGACTAATACACAGTCACACAAAACACATTGTTTAATTGTTTCATGACTAAATTTTTGTCTCATACACACAAAACATTGTTTTGTCCCAGTCACTATTTTCTGTGCACCTTAAACAATATTTTACATGTATTTTTTATATTTTTTTTTGTTCTCACAACCTTGGAAACACTAATTACTATCAACTGTTTAGACTTTCTATTAGTAGTTGATCACTCAGTAATTTTTTTTCTTTCCATGTATTAAATGTTAAAGGAATCTACTGACTCTGTGCCATTTTTCTTTTAACTTTACAATGTTTCAATAATTCCTTCTCTGTCATTAATTGAAATTCTTAATTGTTTTTCTACCAAAATCATTGTTCTACCAATGGATCTTTCTTTAGAAGGTTGAAAATTGTTCACACTTTGAACTACATTGTTCTTTTTAGTCTTCATCCAAGACTGAAAAAACTACTTTATTCATTGTTCACATATTTGTCTTAAAAGATTACTAAAAATTAAATGAATCCATTGTCCATATTCTCTGTTTTATTAGCTAGTTCTTTTATTTCAGGTAGAATTTTCAATGTTTCAATCCTTCCAGTTGCTTAAAAGTATGATAATTTAATTTTTTTTTCTCTCCAATTGTTTCAAGAACTGTTCTTAACAATTTCAACATTGGAAGAATGAAAAGTTTTTTTTTCTCTACTCATACTTCTTTAAGGAATCACTGTCAAATTTTTTTTTGATTTATTCCGATTGTATTGACTTCATACAATAAGGAATGTTTCTTATTGCTATGTTCCATTTGTCATAATCATACTTTCATCTTCCAAGTATGATTAAAATTTAAAATTTTTTTTTGAAACAAATGTTCTTTGAAATCATGTATCTTCTGCTTACTTGATCTTCATACACCTAATTGAAAATGAAATGGTTCTTCTATTTAACAATTCATTTCTTCACTAAGGAGAACTTTTGAAACCATTATTCATTTTTTTTCCATGTTTAATATCATCTTTTCTCCTTGCAGATTTAAAAGATGACCACATATCTGATTCATATGGTATACTATGAGAAGAAAAATATTTTTTCCATAAATCATAGTAATCCACTGCCAAATTTTTGTATTTACTTAATCATTTCTCTAACAGCTACTACAGTTCCAGTCGAGCCTTCTCACCATTATAATTTATTATAAAGTTATATAAGCATAGTAGAACTGTAACTCATCATTTTGTAATTATATTCATTTTAAATGTACTAAATGATTGTTCTAGCATAACCAAGCTTGAGTGTGTTTGAATAATTTTATGCATTTTTATGAATGAATTTATTTGAATTGAATGTTCAAATGATTGCAAAATTATGTGAGAGAAAGCTGTAAACTTTTAAGAAATTGAAGATTTTTAAATCCACTCCTAGTTTGTTTTCACAAATCCACCAAGGCTACATGGAATTTTCACAAATCTGTCCAAGATTTACATTGTTAAAATTTCCACCAGAGATCTTCATTTATAGTTTCACGAGAGATTCAGTATTGTTGTGTGTGCTGTGCATACCGGATACTTGTATAACTTTGTGTAATTAAAAAGAATGAATGATTTGGGTAATTAGCCTTTTGCTTCATCAGACTTAAAATCTGTGCTGCTTATCCAATTTACCAACCTCTCATCTTATATATTCTAGTATAATTTTTTTTTCTCCATTTAGAAGGGTACTTCCTTTTAATTTTTTTCTAATAACCGTTATGATCTTTCAGTTTTATTGGATTGAATGGCTCGTAACGAGGTACCAAACACTTACCATCCTTTCTCACACCACCTATTGTTTCTTTTTCAAGAATGGAAATTGAAGAACTGAATTATCAAAAGGAACTACAATTATAAATAATAATACTACTGTTATGTATTAATATATTAATATATTATTATTATTATTATTATTATTATTATTATTATTATTATTATTATTATTATTATTATTATTATTATTATTATTATTATTGCAATACATACGTCACAATTGTTCCTTTTGAAATATTTGTAAAATTCAAACCAATTTTAGTCTTCAATTCTGTTCAAAATATTTTATTCAATATAACCAATTACTTGTTATATATTTTGGATATCCTTGTATATTTATATATATTATATATATATATATGCCGGTATATACCAAATTATATGATAATTTACTTTTCTTAAAGGAAACCTATTTTTCTAAAATATATATATATATATATATATATATATATATATATATGCCGGTATATACCAAATTATATGATAATTTACTTTTCTTAAAGGAAACCTATTTTTCTTAAAATAGTTTTTCATTGAGAATTGTTGAATTTTTAAGAAGTTCGAACCATATATCGATATCCTTCTTAAATTATTCCTCATTTATTTAATTATTTGAAAGTTTAACAACAA
>JABUQX010045573.1:5000-12500 GCA_015478945.1 Trachelipus rathkii
TTTACTGCGAGTTACTTATAATTTTTAGTTTCTTTATTATTTTATCTACGCATAAGTTTGCAAAGTCATGTGTCACTGATTGGGCAGAATAAACCATGCAATAAATGAATTTTCCTTCGAATGTGTGGCAAATTAGTGTCAAGGTTTTAGTATTCAAATGGTCTGAAACGCCAGTTCTGAGCCATTTTATTCTTACGTGAGGCCATTGCCCCTGTACAATAGATGATATGTCACCCAAATTGCTTGCACAATAATATGCATTAGAAGGGTTATTTTCCTTAGACAGTTTTAAATATTACTATGAAACACTTTAAGCAACCACAAACCTTGATAAAAATGGTAAAATGTTATCTATTCCCTGCATATTTTCCATGGCATTTTTCAAGGACTTATTAAATTGTTTTGTATACTCCCAGAAATTTTCTCCAATATTTTTATCCGTCTTGGATAATATTTTAATAATTGAACTGTGTGTCCCCAAATGTACTGTAGAAGAATTTTTCCAATATTTTCTTAAGTTTGTAGTGTGTCTTGTTAGTAATTCTATTTCTTTATCTATTAATCCTTTTTCAGTGAAAATATCCATCAAAACCCAGTTGAAAACTGAAGAAATTCCTGCATGAAAAGATATTCCTTTTGATTTGAATAGTTTAATTAATTTTGTATTAGTTTCACTAGCAAGTTCCCCGTGAATAAATTTTGTCTTCTTTTCCACTACTTTTGGAACAGGTAAGTATTCAGTTAACAGAAATTTAATGTTGTCAAATTTACTCTGAATTGATTTTAAATATTCAGGGTTATTCTTGAAATATTCCATTCTTTTTTCTGCTAGAATTTCTGTTTCATGTCCATCATTTAGCTGTCCAAAATCATAAACTTTCTGTACATTTTCACCTATTACATCATTTAAAACTTTTAAAAAACTGTTACAGATATTAAGTGAACTGTAACCGTCACATACTGCATGATGGAATGTGAACAATATATTGCTCCTGAAGGTATTGCTTTCTTTTACAATTTCATCATTGGCAATATAAATAGCACGCCAAAGTGGTCCTATTGCCGCATCGAAACTTGTATGCACCTCATTTTCAAGAACTTCGGAAGGCAACTGATTCTTCAAAACCTATGAAAAATAAATAAAAAATTACTAAATTATACAAATATTTCTAATAACTTTGTAATGGATTAATTATTATTATTACTCATTAAATTGTATGAAAAAAATCTCCTATTTTATCTAAATAAGCGTAAAATAAATCGAAGGATTCATATTTATGTATTTATATTCTAGAGAATCTTTGCAACACCTTTAAAAGGCCCGTAAAGAAAAAGAAAAAATCTGTGCCTTAACTCTTCAGAATCTAACAGAACATTAAAAATAATAATAGTTGAACTGTTTCCTATTATCATAATGATATAACTAATTGATTGCTTTGTGTTATCTATTCCTTCTTTTTGAAATGAACTAAATATTACCCTACTTTATAAACTTAAAATTGTGTAAATTGTCTGATAAATAACTCTGATTAATGAAACTCTAAATGAATGACGTGATGTGTTTTATATAAGCACTCATAAATTCGTTTTATTGGGACATAATCTTTATTGCAATAAAATCTTTACGTTCTTAAAAAATCTTTCATTTATTTTTTTTGCTTTAAGATTTTATTTTATGCTATTTAATGTTATTTTTAATTATAATATAATTATAAAATATATCTTTATAAATTATACTTCATTGCACTTTTATTCGATATTCTATAATAAAAATTAGGTTTACTGTAAAACTGAATTTATAAGCTTTGTTGGAAAATCGCAACCACTTATCATTTATAACTATAAAAATATAGCATATCTGATTTCTTTTGTAATTGTTGTTTTATTATCAAAAGTATTCATTTGTTCTAATTTTATTCCCCTGAAAAGATAATTTTCGTGAAAAAATATTTTTGTTTCCAAACTTTCTGCATCATTCGCTTAATTAAATTCTGTATAAATCATTTAAAAAATAAGACTTTTAGTTTTTTTGGATGCAAACTAATATAAGTTTTATAATATTTATATTAAGCATTATTATAATTAATATTAATTTATTATTTACAAGTATTTGTAACCTTTCATTCAAATTAATGGTTTTCTTCAGGTAATGCTCCTGATTTTAAAAACCTTTTAGAACCCTATTTCATATTTCTATAATTTTCACACTCATTCGTATATTGAGAACGTATTTTTTATATACGTCTTCTTATTTGACAGATATGTAGGCTTTCAGATCTTTGCCTTCATTAATATTTTTATTTCATTTCTACCAAATGGAAAACAATTCCATTTAGTAATTTAGACTCCGGTTCCCCGAGCAGATTTTCTAATGAGTAATATTAAGCTCTTATATTTTTATTAATTTTTTCTTGGAACATTCATTTTGCTCGATCAGTTGCATCATTGTTTCTTTGGTTGTTTCTGACTTGGAGTTTACGCATAAATTTTTCAAAGGTTTTTCTTTTATCGCTTATTCATGTTTTCGCGTTTTTATTGTTTTCTTTTATTTTGTTTATTTCATTTTAATTCTTTTATTATCCCATTAGATGGAACATAATTGAGTTTGACTCTATCCTTTTCCGTTTCAGTTTAATTTCGAATGGAGAATTTCTTTCAATCAGAATTTCTTTCAATCAGATAATGTCTCTGGGAGTAGATCCTCTCGTTAGACCCTATTAATTTTCCTATTGGTCACTCTTTAGATTTACTGTTGTTGAGAGATTAGCGTTTCTCCTAAGGATTAATTTCCAGATACTTGGTCATCTCCTTTGTAACTTTGTAGTTGACCTCCAAAAATAAAAAATAAAAATCTGGGATTCTTGTTTGTTCCGATTTTTTTTTCTATTCTCAAATTATGTGAACTGAAAAGAAATTATTAGCTCTGCGATTTAAATTTTTACAAATGATATTTTCTTTCATATCTTTAGAACCAAAAATTTAAAAAGCTGACTCACAAGTTTAGAGCCACCTTCATTAATCATGCAACTTTGCAACTCTTCTACCAAACAATAAGAAAATTGCTGTACCACAAGCTGATCTGTCAATTAATTAATGAATGATAGCAATTCGTTTGAGAATACTTTTGTGGCGGAAGTCATAAACTATGGCCCCAACTTTAGAATTTACATTGCACTAAGAGTATCAACTAAAAAAGTATTATTTCACTACATAATATTGTAATAATATTAAAATAAAAAAAACAAAAGATGGTATAGTTTAATTCAATGTCTTTATCGTTTATTACCTTCCAAAGTTTCGCATTTCCAGGTTGATAAAGACAACCAAAATCCTTATAATACAATGCTAATCCTGTCTCTCTAGTAATAGGGAATTTGAAATTAGTTTGTCAGTCGGGTCAGATTCGTTAACGAAATAAATTGTTTAAATCTCGTGGGACATCACAATCAATCGATTTTATTCATATCACTGTGGGAAAGTTCATCTGTGCGTTTTTAACACCCAAATTTTAAATGATAAATTTTAACTTCAATGGTACCTATTTTAATTGGCAATAAATAAGAAATATCTATATATATATCTACATTTTACTTTAAGGAGGGAGCTAAGAAAAAACAGGAGATAGCCATAAAAGAAACAAGAAGTATTATTTGCACAATATATGTATAAATCAATGGATATTGATAATTATGAAGAGGTGAAAATTATTAAGTTCATGTTCAAGTTCAAGGTAAGCCAGATTCGGTCAATTGCAATTCAGGTTTCTATGAAATTAACATGAGATTTACTCTTATTAATGGAAATGAAAATGATGTTTGCACAGAAATCAGGAAACTTTTATGAATTTCATAGCTTAAAAGTCTTAAATGACGTGAAACGAATAAGTGACAATAGAATTCTGAAGAAAAGAACGAAGGAGTAACATACTCCATACGTAACAAACTCCAATTTGAAGTAAATTTCTGTATGATTTACCTGTAACGGAATTTTTTCTTCATCCATTTTACAAAACCAATAGCTGCTATTTTCTTTTCGGATGCACATATGAAGTATATCAATATTTCTGAAATAGAATAATGTAAATTTAATTAAACAGTGAAATATAATTATTATTATTTTATGTAATTGAACAATTTCTAAATGGAAAACTAAATCTAATATAGTATAATCTGACAAAGGTGCAAACATTGAAATTATTATTCAGATTAGAATTAAAATCTTCAAAGTAAACTTGTAAATTCGGGGCATGAGTCGGAACTGAAATAGGAAGCCTTTTTGCACTCAAAACAGCTGTTTCAAATATCTAAACAATTAAGTGAAAACTCACCTAAAAAGAATTCTCAGAGCTTCTTTGATCTGCTCTTCAGACAATTCGTTTTTAGACTCTAGAGTCAACCAATAGCAAATAATGGAAAGCTTTTGCCTCTGGGCCACTTCCGTGAGAACCTCAAATGGTTTAAGCTCTCGAAATTTCAACAATGTGGACGACATTTACAGCCTTCAATATATATATATATTATATTATATAGTATATATATATAATATTATATATATATTATATATATAATAATTATAATATAATATATATATATATATTATAATATATATATATATTATATATACTATAATATATATATATTATATATTATATATATATATTAAATTCTTAAATAATATAATATTATTTTATAATTATATATATTATTATATATTATATATATATATTATATATATATATATATATATATTATATATAACATATATAATAAGGACGGTTATATATATAATATATATATAATATTATATATATATATACTATATATATATATATATATTGAATGAGTTGGGCGACTTGAATTGTTTTAATATGTGTTCGAAAACGAAATGTTATAAATGGTGCGTTTGGGTTTGCGGGAGAATATACAGTAAGATTGGTAGGAAGGTGATTGATTTCTTTGAGGAGAGAGATATGTGTGTGTGTAAGTAATACCTTCTTCGAACACATAAGCATACGAGAATTGGTGTATAGATAGAGATAATATGAGAGTGAAAATTATGACTGATTTTCTGTTGGTGATGAAGGATAAGTTGAAGTATGTGATGGATGTTAAATCAGAGGCGGGGTTGGGGTTGGAAATATCAGATATTTATTTTGTTTTGTATTTTTATAAAATTATGATAGTTTAGTCATGGATGGAGAGGAAAGAAAAAAAGGAAGAATGTGCTGAGAATTAAGAGTGAGAATCTAATTGAACAGGATTAAAACAAAAAGTATGAGAACATATGCAAATCAAAGTCAGCTAATGTGAACAATTGAAAGTGAACAAACCTGGAGCAATGATGGAAGCGTTTGTTTGTAATGAAATAGTAGCATATGGGTGTGCTAAAGTAGGAGGTAACAATGTCAGTAGGGAGTGGTTAAAAGTAAAAAAGATGCATGATTGAACGTGCAAAAACAACTGTTGAGGTTTCGAAAGAAAAGTGTTTTGAAATATATAAAGAACAAAAAAAATAAGTGCAAAAGTTGTATATGAAAGAGGTAAAAAGAGGAAAGTGAACAGTTTGGAAGGAGAATGAATGGAGTCTTACAATGGAATAGGAAAGCTGTTCTGGAAAAGTACGAAAGCCTTAAGAAAGAGATATAGTATGAATCTTCGTGGCATAATGAATGCTGATGGTGCATTCGTGTCTGATGAAATATGGATATGAGGATAGTGAGAAAGGAAGACTTCGAAAATCTTCATAATATTGGCAGCAATGAAGAGGTAATAGTAAATATATATGGGTTTGATGATGCAAAAAGAAGCAGGTATTTTGTGGATGAGGTAATCAGTAGGAAGCAGGTAAGGTAGAGTGAGAAGGTTGAAGAATGGTGATCAGCAAGTATAGACAGAGTACGTGGAATGATCAAAAATGAGCATGACCTTGTTGATTTACTTGATATGGAAAATGTTGCAGCTTGTGTGGTTGGATTTAGTAGTTTCGGGAAAGATTGGCAGAGATAAGCATAGTATGCCCTTTATATCACCAGCGGTCAGAAAGATAATGAGAACTGTAGAAACCATAGGTAAACTATTTTTTTGAATGTTATAGGGATGATATTTATTGGTATTTTGATTGAAAGAGGGTGTTGTGTGGTTGAGTGTTTATTGTTGAAGAGCAAGATGCATTTAAATGTGGTAGGAGATGATGTATATCAAATTTATACGCTGAAAATAAATGAGTGAGAAAACAAGAAGAAGAGAGCAAAATGTTCTTAGGTTTTTTATATTAACTTGCACACCAGCTTATGACAGGATTAATATGCGAATCTCTACGTCAGATGTTAGTGAATAGGAACTCAATGAATCAAAGTATGTAAGTCGATAAAGTCGACGGCGTGTGTTAAGAATAAATGAGAATGAAAAAGGGAATGATTTAAATATTAATAGAGGAGTAAATGGTAGGGTCTATTTCTCATGGTGGAGGTTTGGTTTATTATTTAATTTGTAATATTTTAAAATGGTGAAAGAATTTAAAGTATGGCAGGAGGGGAATGCTAGAGCTAATGTGAAACTGGAAGCAGAGTAGATTGTGCCCTGCTTATTTGAACGCTGATTGATTTGTTTGAGTACCAAATCGAAAAAAGTTGATGAAGGGCAAGAGTCTGATGGATTGATTCCAGCGAGTAATAAGAGAAGAAGGTTTGAAAGTAAATGTCGAAAATAGTAAGGTGATGTTAATGAGCAATTGGAGCAAGTATCCGAGTGTAAATATTAGGGCTATATGTTGAATGAAAAGGGAACGGATGATGCAGAAAGTTATGAATGGTAGGAAGATGGCTGGTACTATTAAATCCTTAGTGAATGCAAAGGAACTAAGTCTTGAGTGAACTAGGGTTCTTCATGAGGGTATGTTGTTAGTTGTGTTAATGTATTATAATGAAACTATGATTTAGAATAAAAGGTATAGTTCTGAAGGGCAGTCTGCTCTGATGAATAATCTTAGGGGCATGTTAGTTGTGAGAAGAATTGATAAAATTAGGAAGAAACGTGTGTTAGATAGTAGTGTAGTGTGAAATAAGGCATGAATAAGAGAATAAATGAGAGTGTTTGGTCATATGGAAATCATGGGAGATAGTCGGTTGGCTAAGCGAATGTATATTGGAGTGTGTGCTGGGAATCGACCGGTGGCTGGGAGACAGAAGAAAAGTGAATTAAGTATGTAAAGGAATATGTTAAGGAAAAGGTTGTTAGGTTTAGTAGAGACGAAAATTAGGGTCCATTATAGTATTGAATGGCGCCGTGGTTTTGTAAGGGTTAATGGTATCGAGCCTGGCTCAGGGGATGAACCCTTGCTTTGACGAGTTATCACAGTGGAGGTCTGTGACTGCATTGTGAAATCCTAGGGTAAGTATTTGGCTGCGACTGCCTCGCACTTAAGGATATGAGGGGAGGATATAAGGTGGCTTTTCTTTCGAATGACGTCATGTTCTTCTACTTCACTATTCTCTTTCCCAAT
>JABUQX010045573.1:15000-27912 GCA_015478945.1 Trachelipus rathkii
ATGAGCACCCATGGGGGGATTCTGGGCCCCCAAACCTAGAATATCGACATAGAACGATAAAACTCGGTATATACCCTTCATATAAGGTACCCACATCGTATATGGGGTTAAATAACCGTACACACCCCAGAGTGGGGTGGTGACCCCTCAATCATAGGAAAATTGACATAGAGCGATGAAACTCGGTATATACCCATCATATAAGGTACTCACATCATATATGGGTTAAACAGCCGTACACACCCCAGAGGGGGGTCTCCGGCCCCAAACCTGAAATATTGACATAGAACGACGAAACTTGGTATACATCTTTCTTATGATGTATCCTAGATACAGAAAAGAAAAAAATTAAAAAAAAAAAAAATAAAAAAAAATTAAAAAAATTTTTTTTTAAAAATAAATTTAAAAAAAAAATTTTAAAATTTTTTTAAAAATTAAAAAAAAAAATTAAAAATTTAAAAAATTTTAAAAATAATTTAAAAAAAAAAAAAAAAAAATTAAACATTTCTTATTCTTTTTAATTTTGTAACTTAAAAAAATTTACGTTTTTTATATAAATCAAATAGCCTCCATAGCCTCCAGAGCCTCCTGAGCCTCCAGAGCCTCCTGAGCCTCCAGAGCCTCCAGAGCCTTCAGAGCCTCCAGAGCCTCCAGAGCCTCCAGAGCCCTCCAGAGCCTCAACCTCATAGTCTTCCAGAGCCTCTCCAGCCTCCCCAGCCTCCCCAGCTTCACGACCCTCCCCATCTATGATCTATTGATTCATGTCATATTCTGTATAACATAACACAAAACTTTCATTTATTTTTGTTTTATATGCTTTAAACAATTTGTTTTTAATAAATTTTTACGCTTTTCAGATTTACAACTTAAGAAATTTGTGTTTTTACATACCCTAAACCTGTAAATCAGTAAATCAAACCACCCACCCCTCCCCCTTCCTAGCCCAATCCTCGATATTTTTTACATTACATATGTATTATATACATATTTTTATCATAACCTTGTTCTAATTATCATACGATCAATGAATATATGTTAACGGTAACAAAGTTTTCACATAATAATACTTATACATTCATAATCAGAACTTAAGTATATAATGTACAACATTAAAATACAACCTAACACTCCTACTACACTTTTTCTAACATATCATGGATATTTTTACATTAACATAGTAAATATTTAACAAAATTAATAAAAACTAACTTTGTCTAAATACATATCTGATCAATTGAATATATGCTAACGTAACAGAATGTTTTCACATCAATTAAAGCAAACATGCATCAACTGAACTACGATAAATGTACAAACGACAGACCTAACCATACCTTTCATTACAACGAATAAGCAGTCAAAATTAACAAAGTTCCAGTCTTAACAACCGGAAAGTAACAATAACCTAAGCAATATCAGAACGTAAATCCTACTCACACTTATATCCAACATCAATATCGCTATTCACAAATTAACCCTTAGCATTAACAAAGTAACATTTAACAAAAATTTATCTATAACCTAACCTAATTATCATACTGACCAATCGAAAATACACTAACGCAACAAAGATTTCACATCAAGAAGCTAACATATCATACTCTGAAGCAAAGAATTTAATATACAACGACAAAACCTAACATACCTTATGCACTGAATAATTCACTAACATTCAACAAAGTTCCATACCTAACAACAGTAAAAAGTAACTACCGCGTTGCATATCAAAAACGTAACCTTTCACACGTTTTCAATACATATCTCTAACATACATTACTTTTTCGCGGTTAACATGGTAATATTTATCATCACCTATTAGTCATACTGATACAACGAATATATGCATCGTAACAAAGTTTTGGCTTAAAAAAGCTAAAATATCATAGTCTGAACCAAGAATATAACATACAACGAAAAACCAAACACAGCTTTAGCAAGAATAAACTGATAATATTAACAAAGTTTCATACTTAACAACAGTAAAGTAACTAACAACGCATACAGAACGAACAGGTACGAAGCTGATGAGGTAAACATTCATTTAACAAATCAGTATAGCGATGTGTTTGCTTATTTTATTTTTAATTTCATTTCTTTAAACCCTTTTGTTTTAAAAAAAATTTTATTTCTTTTTTAATTTTTTCGTAAAAACTTTTTGTTTTTAAAACTTTTATTTCTTTTTTAAATTTCTTTAAAACTTTTTGTTTTTAAAAACTTTTGTTTATTTTTAATTTTATTTCTTTAAAACCTTTTGTGTTTTATAAAAACTTTTAATTTTTAATTTTATTTCTTTAAAACTTTTTTGTTTTTACTAAAAATTTTACACTTTTCAAGTTTATAACGTAAAAAAAATTGTGTTTTTACATACCCTAAAACGGTAAATCAGTGAATCAGTAAATCAAACCACCCTACCTCCCCCCTACCCGTTCCAACCCTGATCTATTGAGGTATTGATCTATTGATCTATTGATCTGTTGACTCCAGTCATATTTCGAGTATAAAAAATGTCGCAATTCTTTAAAAATATGTTCTTTTTATACTAACCCTCGAATATATGCTGACATAACAAAGTTTTCACATCAATAAAGCTAACATAACATAACCTGATGTAAGAATATAATGTATAACATCAAATCTGACATACCTTAAACACGAATAAACAGTCAACATTAACAAAATATCATACTTAGCAACAGGAAACTAACTGACGATGCATACAGACCGTACCCTATTCACACTTTTTTTTTCAAACATATCTCTAACATATCACTGTTATTTTACATTAACATAGTAACATTTAACCAAAATTTATCATAACCTAACCTAATTATCATACTGATCAACGAATATATGCTAACGTAACAAAGTTTTCACATCAATAAAGCTAACATATAACCTGAACTAAGAATATAATGTACATCCCTCAAACCTAACACATCTTAAACACAAATAAACAGTTAACATTAACAAAGTTTCATACTTAACAACAGTAAAGTAACTAACATTGCATACAGAACGTACCCTATTCACACTTTTTTTTCAAACATATCTCTAACATATCACTGTTATTTTTACATTAACATAGTAACATTTAACAATAAGTTGCCATAACTTAATCTAATTATCATACTCGCCAACAAATATATGCTGACGTAACAAAGTTTTTCACATCAATAAAGCTAACATATCATATCCTGAACTAGGAATATAACGCACAATGACAAAACCTAACATACCTTATGATCGAATAAAAGGCTAACATATACAAAGTTCCATATTTAACAACACTAAAGTAACTAACAATGTATACAGAACGAACATGTACGAAGCTGATGTGGTTCCTGTTTCACTAGAGTTATCAGATACGAAGGGCTGAGGCCTTACCCCTCCGGCGGAGGGGTAATGCCCGCTTACACCCCCTTAGGGGTGATCCCCATTCTGTGGATTCACACCCTTTCAAGGGGCGCATCCCCATGGGTGATCTCCAAGTAGTGCTTACAGTGCTGCCAAATCGCCTCTGTATGATGCGATGTTGCCAAACCTATCAGTTTGTTTATAGTAAAGCTTGAGATTGTTATACTTTGTTAATGTCTACAGTTTATTCACGCTGTCTAAGTTTTATTCATAGTTCAAAATGATGTTATATTTATTATGCATGGCACCTTGATGAATGTAGTATCAATTCATAGTTCAAGATGCTGGTATCTTTGAAAGTTTGGACACTTTGCTAAGGACTTTTGCTAGATAATGCTGATTTATCTGTCGATGTTATGCTTGAAAAGTCAGTATAGGTTGAGTTTTGCTGTATGATGAGGGATAGGTTGAGAATTTATTCATAGGTCCAAATGTTAATGTCTTATTCGTAGATCATGATGCTAGTATCTATTGTAGTTTTCATCCTTTTGTAAGTGTTAGATATGTTAGGCTATGTTTCATTTATCTTACGTTTTTTTAAATATTACTATGACAATGCGAAATTACAACTGGTTTGTTAGAGAAATGATAAGTTTCGTAAGATATTACTGTGTTAACTGACGATGATGTGTTGGAAACGTGAGCATAGGGAAAGTTTTTTGCTGGGTAATGTTAGGTTTGCTCGAGAATTTTCTAATGTCTACGTTTATTCACTAAGTTCAAAATGAGTTATATTCGTTATGGTGACACTTGATGAATGTAGTGGTCAGGTCATAGTTCATGATGCTGGTATATTTGATAGACTGGTCACTTTGTTAAGGGATTTTGTTGGATAATACTGCTTTCTGTTGGTGATATGTTGGAAAAGTGGGATACATTGAGTTTTTGTAATGTCTGTTAGTGCTTTACCTTGATAAGGGGAAATTTTGCGAGTTAGCAGATATTCAATACGAGAGGTGTGTAGTTTTTGTCTGTTGTACAATTATATCCTTGCTCAGGTTAATGATATTAGCTTTATTGATGTGAAACTTTGTTACCTTTAACATAATATGCGTTGGTATGTATTGATAAATAGCGTAAGGGTTATGAATAAATGTTTTGTTAAATGTTACTATGTTATTGTAAAATACCAGTGATATGTTACAGATACGTTTGAAAAAGCATGAACAGGTTGTTTTGTTCGCAATGTTAGTTACTTTACTTGTTGTTAAGTATGGAAACTTTGTTAATGATAAATGTTTATTCGATTTGGAAGGTATGTTAGGTTTTGTCGCTGTACATTATATTCGTTAGTTTCACGTTATGATATGTTAGGCTAAATTGATGTTAAACTTTGTTACGTTAGCGTAAATTCGTTGGTCAGTGTATAAAGAACTTTATTTTTTATGTTATTATGTTTATCCAGAATGATACTCGAAATATGACAAGTTAAATCGATAGATCAATAGATCATGAAGGGTGGGTGGGTAGGGAGTAGGGGACTAATGGTTTGAATTTACAGGTTTATTTGATTTACAGGCTAATAAATCAGTAAACTATTACATTTTATTATGATATTTATTCAAAGAACTTGTTTTATGTTATGTATGTATTAACTTTATTATTTTTAATGTTATGTTTGGATAAAACTTTGTATGTTTGCAATTAATTCGTCGGGATTATGATATTTAGACGAGGTTATGATGGATTTTTTGTTAAATTTTACTATGTTAAGGTAAAAACTGTTTACTTTAGCTTTATACTTCGCTGTCAGAATGATATTCAGACAGGGTTATGTTAAATGTTTTTAAATCTCAACATGTTTAATGTAAATTAACATTCGATATGTTCGAGATATTCCTGAAAAGTGTGAAATACGTTACGCTTGTACGCTGTGCCTGAGGTACTTTACTGCTGTTAAGTATGGGCACTTTGTTAATGTTAGTAGTTTATTCGGTCGTAAGGTGGTTGTTAGTTTGTCGTTGTACATTATTTCTTAGTTCATGTATGGCTATGTTAGCTTTATTAATATGAAACAATGTTACGTTAGCATATATTCATGTGTGTGGTTAGTAGATAAAGAACTTATTTTGTGTTATGTTTATTCCGAGATGAACTCGATATGTGACCCGAAGTCAATAGATGAACAGAGCATATGACAGGGGGATGGGAGGGGAGGGGAGGGGAGCGGGTGGTTTGATTTACTGATTTACTGATTTAACTGGCTTTGGGGATCGGTAACTATTACACTTTATTACGATATTTTATTCAAAGAACTTATTTTTATGTTGTCTGGATAAAACTTTGTTATATTTTGTTTTTATTTGTTGGGGTTTATGATGGTTAGGTAAAGGTTAGGATAAATTTTTGTTAAATATTACTATGTTAATGTAAAAAAAACTTTGTTACGTTAGCATAACGATTCGTTGGTTCTGTATGATGAATTTAGACAAGGATTGATAAATTTTTGTTATCATATTACTGTATCAAATGTAAAATCTAACGTTAATATGCTTAGAGATATGCTTGAAAAACTATGAGTAGGTTACGTTTTGCATGAATGTTAGTTACTATTACTGGTGTTAAAGTGTGTAACTTTGTATATGTTGAAGTTTATTCATGGTAAGTTTGTGGTTTGTAGTTGGTCACATTATTTTCTTAGTTCGGTTATGCTATGTTCGCTTTAATTGATGTGAAAAACTTTATTATTAGCGTATATTCTTGATCAGTAATGCATAATTACCAATGTTATGATAACTTTTTGTTAAATATCACCATGTTTAATGTAAAATTAAATTGTTATGTTAGGATATGCTTGAGAAAGTGTGAATAGTTACGTTTTTGTATGTATACTGTTAGTTACTTTACTGTTGTTAAACTGTGAAACTTGTAACGTTACAGTTTGTTTCATGTTTAAGTGTTAGGTTTGTCGTGTGAATTATAATTCTTAGTTTAGATGATCATATGTAAGCTTTATTCTGTGTAAAAAAACTTTGTTACAGTTGGCCTATATTCGTTGATAGTATGAAATAGACAAGGTTATGATATATTTTGTTAAAATATTACCATGTTAATCTAAAATTAACAATGCTATGTTAGAGATGTGCTTGACAACGTGTGAATAGGTTACGTTTTTGAGCGCTATGTTAGTTACTTTAATGTTTAAGTGTGGAACTTTGTTTAATGTTAACAGTTTATTGATGTTTAAGATGTGTTTGGTTTGTTGTTGTACATTATATTCTTAACTCAAGGATGCTATGTTAGTTTTTATTGATGTGATAACTTTGTAAATGTTAGCATATACCTTTCGTTGATCAGTGTAAATAAAGAACTTTTTTTTCATGTTATGTTTTCAAAATGATACACCAGACTGACTTGAATCAATTAGATCGATAGATCGATAGATCGTAGATCATCGGGATGATGGAGAGGATGAGGAAGAAAGCAGGCTGATAGCTTATTTAACTGATTTACTGCTTTGGGTCATGTAAAAATAAATTATATGTTATAAAAAATAAAAAGAATAAAGGGGGAGAGAAAAATTTAATCGAATAAAATTTACATTAAGTTTTTTTTTAATAAAAAAAAACAAAGTTTAAAGAAATAAAATTAAAATAAAAGTTTTTAGAGGTGTTTATTATAAAACATAAAGACATTGAAGAAAAAACATAAAAAAAATGTTTTTTAATAAAATTTGTTATGTTGACCCTGTGTAAACAAGAATCAAATGTATAGCTTAATGTTTCGAAACGGAACCAACAAGACATCATAGGTTTTGGCAATGTTTTCGAAAAGGAACCTAAACAAGAATCAAAGTATTGGTAATGTTTTCGAAAACTGGGGAGGAGTTGAACAATTTCTCGAATTGTATTTGGTAACTCTAGTGAAACAGGAACCAATCAGTTTCGTACATGTTCGTTCTGTATACATTGTTAGTTACTTTTAGTGTTGTTTAAGTATGGAACTTTGTTTATTCGTGTGTAAGCTCGATCATAAGGTATGTTAGGCTTTGTCATTGTGCGTTATATTCCTAGTTCAGAATATGATATGTTAGCTTTATTGAATCTAAAACTTTGTTCCGTAAGCATATCTTCGTTGGCGATATGATATTAGATAAGTGTATGGCTACTTATGTTAAATGTTTCTATGTTAATGTAAAATAACAGTGATATGTTAGAGTTTGTTTGAAAAAGTGTGCATAGGGTAACGTTCTGTATGCAATGTTAGTTACTTTACTGTTCTTAAGTATGAAACTGTTCATGTTAACTGTTTATTCGTGTTTAAGATGTGTTAGGTTTGGGGGGTGTACATTATATTCTTAGTTCAGGTTATATGTTAGCTTTATTGATGTGAAAACTTTGTTACGTTAGCATATATTCGTTGGTCAGTATATAATTAGGTTAGGTCATGATATATTTTTAAATTACTATGTTAATGTAACAATAACAGTGATATGTTTAGAAATATGTTTGAAAAAAAAAAGTGTGAATAGGGTACGGTCTGTATGCATCGTCAGTTAGTTTTCTGTTGTTAAGTATGATATTTTGTTAATGTTGACTGTTTATTCGTGTTTTAGGTATGTTAGGTTTGATGTTATACATTATAATTCTTACATCAGGTTATCTATTTAGCTTTATTGATTGAAAACTTTGTTATGTCAGCATATATTCGAGGGTTAGTATAAAAAGAACATTTTTTATGCTATGTTTATCCAAAATGATACTCGAAATATGACTGGAGTCAGCAGATCAATAGATTAATAGATCAATACCTCAAAAGATCAGGGTTGGGACGGGTAGGGGGAGGTAGGGGTGGTTTGATTTACTGATTCACTGATTTACCGTTTTAGGGTATGTAAAAACACAAATTTTTTACGTTATAAACTTGAAAAGTGTAAAAATTTTAGTAAAAAAAAAAAGTTTTAAAGAAATAAAATTAAAAATTAAAAGTTTTTTAAAAAAACAAAAATTTTTAAAGAAATAAAATTAAAAATAACACAAAAGTTTTTAAAAACAAAAAGTTTTAAAGAAATGTAATTAAAAATAAATAAAAGTTTTTTAAAAACAAAAAGTTTTAACGAAAAAAATTAAAAAAGAAATAAAGTTTTTTAAAAACAAAAGGTGTTTTAAAGAAATTAAATTAAAATAAAATAAAAAACACATGCGCAATACTGATTTGTTAAAATGAATATTTACCTCATCAGCTTCGTACCTGTTCGTTCTGTATCGGTAATTACTTTACTGTTGTTACGTATGAAAACTTTGTTAAATATTACAGTTTATTCTTGCTTAAACTGTGTTAGGTTTTTCGTTGTATGTTTATATCTGGTTCAGACTATGATATTTACCGTTGTTAAGCCAAAAACTTTGGTTGACGATGGCATATAATTCGTGATGCAGTATGATAATTAGGTAGCGGTGATGATAAATATTACCATGTTACATGCGAAAATAGTAATGAATATGTTACGAGATATGGTTTGAAAACGTGTGAATAGGTTACTTTTTTGTATGCAATGTTAGTTACTTTCTGTTGTTAAGTATGAAACTTTGTTAATGTAAACTGTTTATTCGTAAGGTATGTTACGGTTTTTCGTTTGTATGTTATATTCTTGGTCAGGGTACTGATATGTTAGATTTTCTTGATGTGAAATCTTTGTTGTTTTAGCGTATTTTCGTTGGTCAGTAGGATAATTAGGTTTTGATAAATTTTTGTTAAAAATGTTACTTTGTTAATGTAAATATGCGCGATATGTTGAAAAGTTTGAGTAGGTTACGTTCTGTATGCAGTGATAGTTACTTTCCTGTTGTTAAAGAAATGGAACTATTGTTAATGTTGACTCTTATTCGTCGCATAAGGTCATGTTAGGTTCTGTCGTTGTAACATTATACTTCGTAGTATCAGTGAATGCTGATGTTTGCTTTAAATTGATGTGAATGACTTTGTTACGTTTATCATATATTCCATTGATCAGTATGATACTTAACCAATGTTGATAAATTTTTGTTACATGTTACTATGTTAATGTTAAAGTAACATTAACATGTTAGAAAAAGTGTAAGTAGTTACGTTCTCTGCTCAATGTTAGTTACTTTACGTTGTTAAGTATGGAACTTTGTTAATGTTTAACTGTTTTTCATGTTTAAGAATGTGTAATTTTGAATGTACTTTATATTCGTAGTTCAGGTGTTGCTATGTTTGCTATGTTAATGTAAATAACTTTGTTACGTTAGCATATAATCATTGATCAGTATGATAATAACAAATGTGTATTGATATAAATTTTTGTTAATATTACTATGTTAATGTAAAAATATCCATGATATGTTAGAAAAAGGTTTGAGTAGAGCTTGTTAGGTTTGTCGTTGTACATTATACTCTTAGTTCTGATTATGACACGTTAGCATTATTGATGTGAAAACTTTGTTGCGTTAGCATATATTCATTGATCAGTATGATAATTAGACAAGGTTATGATAAAATTTTGTTAAATATTACTATGGTAATGTAAAAATATATAGGATTGGGCTAGGAAGGGGGGAGGGGTGGGTGGTTTGATTTACTGATTTAAAGGTTTAGGGTATGTAAAAACACATATTTCTTAAGTTATAAATCTGAAAAGCGTAAAAATTTAGTAAAAACCAATTGTTTAAAGCATATAAAACAAAAATAAATGAAAGTTTTGTGTTATGTTATACAGAATATGACATGAATCAATAGATCATAGATAGGGAGGGTCGTGAGGCTGGGTAGGCTGGGTAGGCTGGGTAGGCTGGGTAGGCTGGAGGCTGTTTGATTTATATAAAAAACGTAAATTTTTTTAAGTTATAAACTTAAAAAGAATAAAAAAGGTTTAATTTATTTTTTAAAATTTTTTTTTAATTTTTTTAAAAAAATTTAAATTTTTTAATTTTTTAAAAAAAATTTTAATTTTTTTTTTTTAA
This sequence comes from Trachelipus rathkii, assembly GCA_015478945.1. Classification (NCBI taxonomy): domain Eukaryota; kingdom Metazoa; phylum Arthropoda; class Malacostraca; order Isopoda; family Trachelipodidae; genus Trachelipus; species Trachelipus rathkii. Next base: position 25,338 of record JABUQX010045573.1, read on the forward strand.
TTTTTTTTTTAAATTTTTTTAAAATTTTTTTTTTTTTAATTTTTTTTAAAATTTTTTTAAAAATTTTTTCTTTTCTGTATCGAGGATACATCATAAGAAAGATGTATACCAAGTTTCGTCGTTCTATGTCAATATTTCAGGTTTGGGGACCGGAGACCCCCCTTTGGGGTGCGTACGGCTATTTAACCCATATATGATGTGTGTACCTTATATGATGGGTATATACAGAGTTTCATCGTTCTATGTCATTTCCCTACGATTGAGGGTCACCACCCCACCTCTGGGGTGTGTACGGTTATTTAACCCCATATACGATGTGGGTACCTTATATGAAGATTATATACCGAGTTTTATCGTTCTATGTCGATATTCTAGGTTTGGGGGCCCAGAATCTCCCCATGGGTGCTCATGGTCATTTCATCTCGTCTACAGCATGGATACCTTATATCAGGGGTGGGGAACCTCATGCCCGCGGGCAAAATTATGCCCGCAGTTTAATACTTTCCTGCCCGCGACCTGTTTGACATTTAATTTGTTTATAATTTATATTAAATATAAACATATAAATATTTATTAAAATAAAAAGTAATAAAATATGAAAACTATATATATATATATATATATATATATCATATATATATTATATATATATATAATAGATGTATATAAATTTATATATATATATATATTATATTATTATATATATAGATATATATATTATATATATATAATATATATATATAATATATATAATATATATATATATATATATATATATATATATATATATATATATATATATATTGCCGTCACCTGAAAAATCTTTCAAAAAATTGCCCGCCATTTTAAAAAGGTTCCCCACCCCTGCCTTTTATGAAGGGTGTATACCACGTTTCAGCCTTCTGCGTCAATATTCAATGTTGGGGGGGGCTAGTATCCCCCCTTGGGGGATGCACGGATATATAACCTCATCTACAAATGAAGATGGCTATATGAGATTGTATACCGAGCTTCAGCTTTCTATGTCAATATTCAATGTTTGAGGGGGCCAGCATCCCCCCCATAGGGTGCTCACTACAATTTAACACAGGCTTCAGCAATGATAGCTTATATGATAGGTGTATACCGAGTTTCATCGCTCTACGTTAATATTCTAGGTTTGGGGGGCCAGCATCCCCCCTTGGGTGCGCACGGCCTTTTAACTCTGGTTTTAGCAATGATACCTTTATATGATAGGTGTATACTAAGTTTCAGCCTTCTACGACAGTATTCAAGTTTTGAGGGTCTAGCACTCCCCTTTTTGGTGCTCACTGCAATTTAACTTTGGTAGCAGCTATTATGCCTTATATGATAGGTGTATACTAAGTTTCAGCCTTATACGCACATTTCGATTTTTTAATGGGGGTGGGGTCCCCCTTCGGGGAACCCACAGGGACGTAACCTCGTCTACGACGAAGTTACGTCACCATCTTAACCCCCCTCCAAGATTTTAGCCCGATAGATAACTCTAACCTCTTATTAGATATATTATCGGAGCATAGGCTGAGCGGTGCCGGAGCCTGAAATCATATAAACAATAATAATAATAATAATATATAATAATCAACAATAATAATAATAATAATAATAAATAAAAATAATATAAAATAATAATAATAATAATAATTAATAATAACAATAATAATAATATTAAAATTCAGAGGATGAGTCGGAATCGGGGCGCTACGGAGCGGTGCGGGGCGGTGCGGTGTGGTGCGGTGTGGTGCGTTGCGGTGCGGGGTGATGCGGGGCAGTGCGGGACTTTATACGGGTATAATATATATAATTTAATTTAATTTTTTTTTAATTTAATTTATTTAATTTATTTATTTAATTTATTTAATTTATTTAATTTATTTAATTTATTTTTATTTAAATAAATAATAAAAATAAATTAAATACAACAACAGATAAGAAAGAAACCTAATCGTTACTCTGTAAAAGACTTAGCGTTATTTCGAAACACGTGTTCTTATCACTATCACTGATAAGAACACACAGCTGGCTCCTTAGTGACTCTCAACTCCTTCTATTACTACTAATGTACTTAACAGCAATACTTGAGAATTTGTCCTAGGAATTTCCAGAGTTGATATAATGAAGTTTATGATTATGATGATGATTATGATGATGATTATTATGATGATTATGATGATGATCATGATGATGATCATGATGATGATCATGATGATGATCATGATGATGATCATGCATGAAGTGCTAATGTTTCCACAGAATACCACAGTAATAATTCAGATTAGATAAGATATATGATTAGATACATTTATGATTATTAGTATTACGTATTGTATTATATTGTTATAGTATTGTTATTAGCGTACGATTAGAAGAGTGATAGCAATAACAGTTTTGTATTAGTGATTAGTGATTAGTATTAGTATTAGTATTAGTATTAGTATAGTTTTAGTATTGTTATTAGTATTGTTATTAGTATTGTTATTAGTATTGTTATTAGTATTGTATTAGTATTTAGTAAGTTAGATATTTAGTATATAGTATTAGTATTAGTATTAGT
>JABUQX010045574.1:10000-20000 GCA_015478945.1 Trachelipus rathkii
TTTGATTCAGAATATGAAAGCTAGTGGAAGAAGGTGCAAGATTTCTGAGATTTCAAATGGTTAGATGCAGGTCAGGAATGGGAAAGTAGGGCTTTGGGTGTAAATAAAAGGGTTAGGAAATTATATTTTTCTGATAATATTATGTTTTTGGATTTGTGGAGAGAATTTCTTCTGGACAAAGATCTTTTTTTCCAGAAGACGGAGTTCACTTGCGTCATAAAGGTGTTGAGCTTTTCAGTGCCAGTTTAGAGACTTGTCTATCAAAAAACTAAATAAAGTTAGGGTTGATAGGCGAAATCTTGATATGAATAATTATAGCAATGGTAACTGTAATAAATAAAACTAGTGTTGTTGCAGGCTCAAATAAAGGTGATAGCAATACAAGTATCAGCATTTCGAATACTTTATTCACAACCATAGCTTCTACCAAATGTCTCAATAGCCTTAGATATTAAAAAAAAAGATGAGCTGATTAGTTATACCATAAAGGAGAATCTAGACATTATTTTCCCACTATGTCTTGTGACCACCCTAAAATATAAATATTATATATAAATATATAATATTACAATATAAAAATATATAAATATTATATAATCATATATATATATATATATATATATATTTATAGAGAAATATATAAATATTATATATATAATAAATATATATAATATAAATTATATATATATATATAATATATATACTATTATATAATATATATATATATATATACTATATAATATATATATATATATTAATATAATAATATATATATATATATATATATGATATATATATATATATATATATATATATATATATATATATATATATATTCCACTCTCTCTCCCTTGAACTGAAACTGATAAACCTTTTTGTATCAGATAATATCGTTGTCTTTAAATCAGAAACAAATATATATATATCTGGTCGACAGGGAAAGTGATCGACAGGTCAAATGGTCGACATTTGCAAAACTTAACCTAACCTAACTTAACCTAACCTAAAGTAACCTATCCTAACGACTGCGGCGGGCTGTACGGGGAATATTTTTGATGTCTTGTCGACCATTTGACCTGTCGACTTGTCGACCATTTGACCTGTCGACCGTTTGACCTGTCTACCATTTGACCTGTCGACCGTTTGACCTGTCGACCATTTGACCTGTCGATCGTTTGACCTGTCGACCGTTTGACCTGTCGACCGTTTGACCTGTCGACCATTTAACGTGTCGACCGTTTGACCTGTCGACCATTTGACCTTTCGATGGTTTGACCTGTCGACCATTTGACCTGTCAGCCGTTTGACCTGTCGACCATTTGACCTGTCGACATTTGACCTGTCGACCATTTGACCTGTCAGCCGTTTGACCTGTCGACCATTTGACATGTCAACCATTTGACCTGTCGAACATTTGACCTGTCGACCATTTGACCTGTCGATTGTTTGACCTGTCGACATTGACATGTCGCGACATTGACTGTCGACATTATGACCTGTCGACCTTTGACCTGTCGGACCGTTTGACCTGTCAACCATTTGACCTGTCGACCATTTGACCTGTCGACCATTTGACCTTTCGACCGTTTGACCTGTCGACCATTTGACCTGTCGACCATTTGACCTTTCGACCGTTTGACCTGTCGACCATTTGACCTGTCGACCATTTGACCTGTCGACCGTTTGGGCTAGTCCCCGTTCCTCTATCTCACACTCTTTCTGAAATTTTGCAATTTGAAAATTTTAACCTGAACTTTGCTTCCTACTCTCTTCCTCCTCTTACATATCTGGCGGAAACATTGCTGTCCTAACTTTTGCTAAAGCTGAACTGGTTGCTCAAACTTTTCTTTCTACTTCCACTTTACATGATTAGAGAGTCCTTCCTCCTCTCCGCCTCCATCCAACTCATTAAAATTTTATTTCAGCATTCTCTGAGCTTAATACTAAGAAGGTGGACATTGCTGAAGGTATTTCTCCACTGGTCATCAAGTCTTGTGTTTCTGAGCTTGCACCATGCTCTAGTAAAGTGATTTTTCGCTGCTTAATAATTGCAACCTTTCCCTCCTGATGGAAGTGTGTATTTATCCATCCTGTGCTGAAGAAGGGGGACCCTAGTCAACAACCCAACTATCGTCTTACAGCTTTACCTTTAACCTGACCCTTGGTCCTTTGTTCTTTCGCGTTTTGGTGATTCATTTGCTGTGGTACTAGGCATATCGAAGGATTTCGATAAAGTCTAGTACAAAAATCTTTAATTTCTAAACTTCACTCTTTCGGTATTTAATTTCCCCTTTTCAACCTTCTCTGGAATTCCGTTTCAATCGTTCTATGGATGCTGTTGTGAATAGTCGCCATTTATCTTTAAAATCTACCAATCGGGGTGTTATTCAGAATTCTGTTTTATCCCAACCCTTTTTCTGTTTTGCATTATTGATATTATATAATATATATATATATATACCTATATATAATATTTATAAAACTATCGTATTTCTAATATTAGACAAAAGAGACATCAAAAACTTTCTAAATATAATATATAATTATATAAATTATATACTTATATATATTTATACTATTTATATGTATATTATATTAATATATATATAATATATATATATATATATATATATATATATATATATATATATATGATATATATATAATTATATATTAATATATATATTATATATATATATATATAATATATATATATATATAATATAATTATATATAAATATTTATATATACTTATACTCTATTATATTTATATATATATATATAATATATATATATATACTATATATATATATATATATAATATTATATAATATATATATATATTTCTTATATATATTTATTATATATATAATATATATATAATATTATATATATATATAATAATATATATATATAATATATATATATATATAATATATATATATATATATATATATATTATATATATATACGCACACATTCTTAGGCAGATAATTGTATTCACCATTGCTCTATTCAATTTCAACGGGAAGTAAATGATACTAAGAGGGTAATCTTAAAGCAACAGATCTTTTGATCTTTCTCGTAACAGTGTTAAAAAACATGGTTGTTTTCAATGCCTCAATAAATCAGTTTATTTAGCCGTCTATTTGACATAATCTTCCACACAACTATAATAGAATATATTTGTATCGTCTTTGAAAACACAACTCTAACCTTCTTCTGTTATTAATATTCTTGGTATCTTCTTGTCTTTTGTATCTTACTTAGAAGGATCACGTTATGTTCTTTCTAATAAGCTTCTAGAAAGTTGTGTGTGTTCTGAGGCTCATTCGGAGCTTCTTTTCACAACCCTAGTTGCTAGTTCTGCATTTGGGCGTTGTTCTCTCTTGTATTAAGCACGAATTAAATATCTGGGGTGGTTCCAAACATATTGCTCTCCCTGATAAAGTGTAGTCTAGAACTTGCCGACTTATTAACTCTCCTACTCCCACTATCTATCTCCAATATTTATAGACATCGAACTGCTGCACCACTCTCCTTATTCAGTTGCTATTACAATTTACATTGTTCTTTTGAATTATCCAATCATGTACCTACTCCTTGGAGAGAGTTAATGCGACTCGTATTTCAGACAGAATCATTCCTTTCTCTTTCCAGTTCTATGACCCAGACTTAACTGATATGCTCAATTCTAAATATAATCCACTGGTAAAGTATGGAACACCAATCATTTGTCTATTTTCCACCTTCTTTTGATTTGCACAATTTCAAGATTCCGCCTAACGGAACATTTCAGGCTTTAATTTGGAGCTGGTTTCCAATTTGTGCAAATTTCTGGTGGAATTTGATAAACCTCTGAACTTTGGCCACTTTAGGATATATATATATATATTATATATATATATTATATACTTATTATATATATTATATATATATATATCACTATATATTAATATATATATCCTATATATATAAATATTTATAATAAATACTATATATATATATTATTATATCATATATAATTATACTTATTATATATATATTAATATATATATATATATAATATTTATATAATAAATATTATATATATTATATCATATATATAATTAATATATATATTTTATATTTATATATTATATTATATATATATATATTATATAATATATATATATATATATATATATAATATATATATATATATATATATTGTTTTTAAAATAATTATACGTGTAACAATTTGGTAGGTAGGATATAAAATGGAAATTGACTTATTAGTAATAAGTATTTAGGAAACGGGAAAATATTCCTTTGACATAAGTTATAACATTTGGAACATCAATTTTTAGTATCGTATATCATCGAGGAGTACGAGGTATATGCGGCCTATAGTAGGGCGGTGAGGGTCTACGGGCGTACGTATATACGGCGTTACGCCGGGGATTATGTGAGCTACTCTATGCGGTGACGCATGCTGGAGCGTGAGTCAGAGGTTTTACGAGCTCACGTAAGGTGATCATTTGACGCCTGCGGGCGCTCAACGTCAGTAGTACGGGTATATTGCGCCCTAAGGCGCACGCGGCTGAGGACTCTTCTCGAGTGATAATATACTAGACGTAGTAGGCTAGATACTGTCAGTGAGACGCGTGGAGCTCTGACGTTATTAGCTGTACACTGTCTACTCAACGTGAGTGTAACATCTGCTATATAATATAATTGTACTTCCAAACTTTCTGTCAAAAACTTTAAAATGAAAAACTATAAATCGAAAATGTTTGCTGTTAATTAGCAATATCCAACTTTTAGATGTTTTATATGGTAAAGATAACACACATTATCTGATAATTTCGATAGAAGGTTCCAAGCACTTCTCACGAAAGTATATTAGTACTTGAGCAAGGTGATTCATCACTATATCCATATACACGTGTTTCCTTACTCATTTACTATTTTCTTTTATACTACTTACGTGTGAGATGTGGTCAACTTCTATTCATAAGAGCGTAGCATAATATAACATTTTAATATTAGAGAGAGTAGTAGCTTTAGATAATTTGTCATTTATATAAGTAAAGTGTGGAGTGCGCCGTACAAGGTTGGCAATTCGATGTTGTTGCCAATCTCCCTCTGGGCACTATGTGCAGCTCCACTTGGATCAACTGCACAATTGTTCACTTGCTCTCCATCTTTTGTGAGTGGTGATCCATTCATATCCTTTATAATTGAGTAGAGCTGAGATCGTTTCCACCACAAATTTATTTCACTTTATACAAACAAATATCATTAGGCACTCTCACTTGGGACAGCTCATACACGGCTACGCGTCTTTCACTTATCGAGCTTTCTTGTGATCTTTCTTACTCTCAATCTTGATATAGAAAACACTCAGAGCACACATGAAAGAAATACCCTAATAGATTAATAATCTTAACGAGTGTTGACTTTAGGTTGTACTCATACATAGGAGTCTCAACAAGTTATGTCAGTGGGATCAAAATCTTGAACCTCATTGGTCATAGCTGTTTAACCCAAATACCTTGTATATGCCAATATATATACGTACAGAGGGTCAATGAGCTGAGAATAATCAATGGTCTCAACTCTAGAGTATTAAGACCATATTCTAAATGAGCTTATAGTCCCTAAAAGGATATATAGACAAATCAAATATATATTATCTACGTGGTTACTAAGAATTTGAGTACCTAATATTGGACTAGACATAGGAGTGAGTGGCAGTGTAATGTATTAGTTGTCTATTAGTGATGGGAATTGATGTGTATAAGTTGGTCATAGTGAAATATTAGTGTGATATAATAGTGTGTGTGTTATAAATTCTCTGATGTTATGAATATTTTTTAGTCGTCTTGTAAATATAAGGCGGATTGCTATATATGCTATAACATAATGTGTTGTGTTATAGTGTGTGTGTGTGTGTGTGTTGTGTGATGTGTGTAGTGAGTGTGATGATGTGTATAGTAGTATGTGTGTGTGCTGTGTGTCAGGTGTTCAATAGTAAGGATATATGATCTCAATACATGACGTTCAGTTAGGACGACAAGAATGGTAACGGGTGGTGGCTATCAAGAGGTGGTGAGATTTAAAAATAATAGTCTAGTAGGGTCAAATATGACTCACTATGGTAAACTGGCAAGGTAAATAGGCCCGAAATTAACTAATAGGTCAAGACTAAAGTGATTATAGACTAATCATAAAAGGGCTAAAGTCACTAATAGAAGGACAATTAATATTTACCCACTCAATACGTATGTGGGTCAATAATGGCTCACATGAAAGGACAAAATTAACTCAGTGCGGTCAAAATTGAGTACACTATTAATATGTATACGTGCGCTGCTTCTCTATACTATATATATCAGTAGTCATATATATTATATATTATACCTATATTATATATACTATCTAATACCTACTATATAGCTATTACTTATACCACCTATATATATATATATATACCTACTAATATCGTATACCTTTATATAATACTAAAGTCGTGGACTTGTGTGGACTCAGTACTCCTAGTACCTATGATATCTTCTTCTCACTTATAATTCGTGAGTGATGGATTAATTTATATATATATCTACATTATTGTTGAACAAGATATAAAAGAAAGATATGAAGAGTTTAATTATTACGACAGCTTCTCGAGTGAAAATATATCTCTCATGCATAAATAATACTTAATCGCGTCACTCCACTCTCTCGCATTAGAGGAGATAGCAGTTTATTGACGGATTGGGGAAGGGGAGACGAGGAGGTGGAAGGGGAGGAAAAGGAGATGGAGGAGGGGAGAGAGGGAGGCCGACGCCAGTTGTAATAAGGATTTAATATTTGTTATATACAAAAAACAAACGCCATAAAATCCAACAACGAGATTAATGTAAGTGATTTCTTGCAAAGAAGTGAAGATCGTTAACTGGTCATTGATATATATATCTTACTTTGAACGTTCAATATTAAATTACTTGTACTGTAATAAGGACGACCTCAATAATACTTAAAACAAGAAATTAACTATTTTTATAAATTTTGTCTACAGCGAAAGGTTATTAACCCTTTCTGTACCACACATATATATATTATATATATATAATATATATATATATATTATATATTATATATATAGTATTATGTATATATATATTATATAATATATATATATTATATTGTAAAATATATATATAATTATGATTATTATAAGCGTGTATACTGTATATAGGATAATATATGTAGTATATACTATAGTGTATGGTTATATATTATATATATAATAAATATTATAAATTAATAAGATATAATTAATTTATAACTATATATAATATATATATAATATCATATATATTATATTTAATATATATATTATATATATATTATATATATATTACTATATAATATTATATATATATATATATTATATATACATATATATATATATATATACTATATACTATATACTAAGATGATATATATATATACTATATACATATACATATATATATATATATATTCTATATATATATATATACTATATATTAATATATATAGTATTATAATAATATATATATATATTATATTATATTATATATATATATATATACGTTATTGATATAGTATATATATATAAATATTATATGATAGTTTTATATATGTATAATAATATTATATATAAGTATATTTATATAGTATATATATATATATTAATATATATATATTATTATATATATTTATATATATTATACTATATATATTAATAAATATTTCTATTTATTATATATAATATATATATTATATATATATATATATATCTATATCACTATATATATATTATAGTATATATATATATTATATATATATAATATATATATTATATTATATATATATATAATAGTATATATCAGCCAAAAAAGATTCTTCCATAACTTTTTTCCAAATTATGAGAAGTATAAATGAAAAATGTTTGCTTTTAATTAGCAATATATTTTAAAGTTTGGGAAAGGAAAACTGTTATAAGATTCCCCCTTCTCAAATATAACATTGCAAGGATTTCCATAATCCATAAAATGTTTATTTTTATTTTAATATCTTAATAGCAATTTTTCTAACTAAAAAAAAATGATTATAAAAAGCATTATGAGTTGTTGATTATTGGCTATTGCATACTGATGTTATTGATTTCTTTAAAATGGAGTTACTAATGTTTTTCACCACATTTATGTGTTGTGAGCTGATAGAAATATTATAGATTGCTGTTAAGGATGTATTAGCTTATATGCTTTCCCTTAGAGCATTTTTTTAAATTAACTTTTTTATTAGAAAATTCAAACCTCAAAAAAGAAAAAAGAATAATAATAATAAAATGATATAAACATGACACTCAAATTTTTTTTATTTTTTAATTGTGCTTTATAATTCAGAAAACGACCTTTTGGCATATATATATATATATATATATAAGTATATATAGTATTGTGTATTATATATATATATATATATGATGAATATATTATAATATTATATATAATATATATTATATATATATTATATAATATATATATATAGGTGGATTATATTTAGTATTAAATTGCGATAAAGAGATAAAGAAAGAGAGAATTTAATATATTAACAGCCGGTGAAAATATATTTCATGCCTAATAAATAATTTAATTATAATTTGATTAGAGATCGTTTTTGACGGATTTTGGAGGGATTGGGGAAAGGGGGAGAGAGGAGGTGGAGGGAGGAGCAGGGAAGGAAAGGAGGAGGGGGAGAGAGGGAGAGAGGGAGAGTTTGTAATAGAGGAATATTTAATGCTTATCACAAAAAAAACACAACGAAAAAAGTAACAAAGAGAATTAATTAAAGTGATCTTGCAAAGAGGACAATCGTACTCATTGATAAAATCTTTACTTTGAACTTCAATATTTATTATTGACTTAATAAAGGACGATCTCATAATATTAACAAAAATTTACTTATTTTTAAAATTTTGTCAACAAGCGCAAGGTTATTCACCCTTTTTGTAATATATAATATATTATATTATAATATATTATTATATATATATATATATATATATTCGTATATATATATTAATATAATTATATATATATATAATATAGTATATATATATGTTATATTATATTAAGTATATATATATATATATTAATATATATATGTATAGAGTATATATATATATATATATATAATATATTATATTTATGATATTTAATATATAGTATATGTATATATATTATTATATAAGTATTATTATATATATATGTAAAATATATACTATATATATATATATAGGAATAGTATATATATATTATAGTTATAGGTTATATTTATATATAGTTATATTATATATATATATGATAGAGTATTTATATATAATTGGATATTAGGTATAGTAATATATATATATAAGCAAAAAATGATTCTTCCATAACTCTTCAAATTATGAGAAAGTATAAATAAAAAATGTTTGCTGTTAATTAGCAATATATTTAAAGTTTAGGAAAGTGAAAACTCTTTTAAAAGAATTACCTGTTCTGGTCTGATGCGTCAGGTAATATGTAGGGGGTTGGTGTTGTGTGGTGGGTATTTACAAAGGAATTGTTTGGGGCAGGGTTGGGAGGGTGAGTTTTCATAATCCTAAATATGTTTATTGTATTTTATTTATGTCTTGAATAGCAATTTGTTTGTTTTAACTAAGAAAAAATGATTAAAAGTAATTAGTTTTTTGATTATTGGTTTATCGGTATCATGTTTCATCAACCGCTTCCATGGTTATTTATTATCATTTCTTTATAATTGAGTTCTCAATATGTTTTACACATTTATTTACTATAACAATATATATAATTAGGATGTATTACTTATATGCTTTATCATTTAGAGCATTTTTTTATAACTTTTTTTTACTATAACATTCAAAACTCAAAAATGTAGTAGAAAAGAAAGGAATATAATAACA
>JABUQX010045574.1:35000-56442 GCA_015478945.1 Trachelipus rathkii
GATACTATATAATAGTAATAATTATTATGAATAATACTATAAATAATAATATAATAAATAATCAAATAATAAAATAATGAATAAATAATAATGAATATAACATAACATAATAATAATAATAATATATTAATATAATACATAATACATAATAATCATAATAATAATAATAATAACTAATCAAAATAAGTAATAATAATAATAATCAAATAATTATATAAATATACATAAATACTAATAATACAATCAATAAATAATAATAATAATAACTCATCATAATAAATATCAATAATTGTAAGAATTTGTTCATTAATATAAAATTAAATAATATAATAATAATACTCTCAAATAATAAAAATAATGACATAAATAATAAATAATACATACAATAGATAATAATAACTAATAAATATAATAATTAAAATCAAAATAACTAAATAATAATAAAAATATTATATCCAAATATAATAAAATCAAATAAATAATAAAATAATAATATATAATAATATAAAATAATAATATAAATATATAAAATAATAAAAAGGAGGAAAAAAGTAAAAAATATTAATAATATAAATTAAAATACACTCAATAATAATAAAAATAATAACTAAAATAATAAGAATAAAATAATAATAATTTAACTCAATAATAAATAAAAAATATAATACATACAGATAAATACATAAATAGATAGAATAAAAAAAGAGAATTAATAAACTTAGGAATAATATAATAAAAAATGTCCAAACTAATAAATAGTAATAATTAATAATAATCAGATATTAATAATAAATAAATAAATAAATAATAATAATAAATAAAATAAATAAATAAGAATAATGATAATATATAACAGATAATAAATAAATAATAAATAAATAAGCAAGTAATATAATAAATAATAAATATTATTAATAATAATCACATTAATAATAATAATAATAATATTAATAATAAAATAAATAAATAAATCAAATAATAATAACTAATAATAAAATCAAAATAAAATAATAATATCAATAAATAATAAATATAATAAAAAATAATAATATAATAATAAATAATAACTATAATAATCTAAATAATAATAATTAATAATAATATAAATTAATAATAATAATAAAAAGATAATAAATAATAATAATAAAATCAATAAATAAATAATATTAATCAAATTAAAATAATAATAATAGATCAATTAATAAAAATAAGTAATAATAAATAATAATAATAATACAATTAATAGATAACATATAATAATATAAAATATAATATTTAATAATTAATATTTGAGGTCAAAATATAAGATTAAAATTTGAATTAAAATTATAATACTCACAATAATATAAAATAATACTCACAACATAAATAATAAACAATAATAATAACATCAATAATCCACAAAATAATGATAATAATAATAATAAAAAATAAATAATAATACAATAAATGAAATAATTAAAAAATAATACATTAATAATATAATAATATAATAATAAATAATAATTATAATAATAATATAATAATATAATCAATAATAATAATATAATAGATAACAATAATTAAAAATAATAATAATAATAATAATAATAATAATAATAATTCAATAATAATAATACATAATAATAATAAATAATAAAATAATAATAATAATAATAATGTATGCACAATGGATGAAATGAATCAGTGTTATTTCTCACACTTTGAGCCATAACAGAAGATACTTGATATTATTTGAGAATCATTTTTTAAATATATTAAAAGCGTAACTGCGAAATATGGGACTTTAATTTCGGTAATTAATGTGTATGTCTACAATATTTTACGATTTTTGAAAAATAGTTTTCATAACATTTCCCCATGTGGAAAATATTTGGACACAACCCACAACCACCCACACAACCCACACCCACAACGAACAATTATATATATATAATATATATATATATATATATATATATAATATATATATATAATATATATATATAATATTAATATAATATATAATCTATACTGTATATATAGTATAATATATAATAATATATACATATAATATATAATAATTTAAACTCAAACAGCCAATAAATTTATAATAGTACCAAATAGGTGATTTATCTACTATAAAAGATATAATATACATAATCTTTTCCAGTATATATTAATTATTATTCTAATAATATGTAATATAATTATAATGATAATAATATATTTGAGGTTAAGTACTACTACTAATGCTATGACTCAATAAATTTTATAATAATAATCTTTTAGTTAATCTAGTTCTTTTGTAAAATTTTTATTATAGTATTCGACTATAAATTTTTAGTTTCAACATATATTTGTCGTAACTAAAGCTAATTTATATGTATATTTCAAGAATAATAATAGATAGAAGTAAAGTCATTTTTATAGTATATAATAAATAATATATACTTTAACTAAACATACTTAAATATAATTAAATAATGCGGATGATTTAATAAGGGTATAGGCTAATATATAGATATTGTAACCGCTTAAACATATTATTATTATTATTAACCTCTTATATATATATAATTATATTTATTCATCCTACTATCATTTGTAGACCTGGGGTAAAAAGTTATGATATTATATTTAAAATAATTATTATAAAAATATAGTATCATATATCTAATACCTGTATGTATAGCTCAGAATATAAAATTTATACCTATATTTATATAATACTACTATTAATTATAATAATATAATTATAATATATATTCTATAATAGAATAAGTATAATAATATGATTATACCATATAAATTTACTAATAATATTATATATGACTAGCACTATATTATAAAGAACCAATTTAGCAAGTAACAGCCATATATTATTTCTCCCTATCATCTTGTCATGCATGTAAAAGTTATGGATGGTTTTTATATGTATTGATAATAAATATATTTATATATATATCTATCTAACTATCTATATTTAATATTAATATAGCTATAATATATATATAACATATCGTAAATTAATAATTATATATAATTTTGGATATCATAAATATTGTTATTTTAAAATAAAATATAAATAAAGTTTAAACTTCATATGTAAAGATATAATAGTATATAGTAATAGTTCCCGTACTGTACCATTACCTGACGTCTCAAAGGATAAAAAAAAATCATTAATAATAATCTCTCCGAAGTAATAACTCAAAAAAAATGTCATTTTAGTTATAAATATCAAAAAAGTACATTACATACTCTTAATAATAATTTTGCATAGTTTTTGATAATTTTATTTGGGTATAATAATAAGTTTCTTGTAATCAAGTTTTTTTTTATAATATATTATACTAATATATAAGATGTTAAATATAATATAACTATATTAATATAATATAATCATAATAATATAATTAAGTAACTATAATATATAGTATTATTGATAATATAATGGCTCTGATTATATTTAAAGCCTTTTTTAATGAAAAATGTTTACAAGCAAAATTAGAGGAATATATACTAATTAGTATTGTAATTCAAAATTAGTTTTTTACACATTCTCTTGACAGTAATTCATGTTAAGGTGCTTGTTGCATATTCACAATACAAAGGTTCTTTATCTAAACTATTTATTTTTCATAGCAATTCCAATATATGAAATTAAGAACAAATTTTATAAATAAATATATTTTTAATTAATAAAACAAGAAAAATATTTTCATAATTATAACAAGTTTATGATAACAAATACTGTAAAGTAAGAATACTCAGCTAGATGCCATACCATAGAAGTTACCCTTCAACACAAACCAATTAGATGACTAAGCCCTAATTAACATAGAACTAAAAAAGAGAAGCCAGCAATCTTGGTTTGTTCCTTTTAATCTTAGAGATCCACTTATAAATATTACGTAGAGCTCATTAAATCCTGCTATTCTTAGGTACATTGAACTTAGTAACTATTTTATAATAAATTATTGAATTATATTATAAAAAAACAAAAACCATTAAAATTATTTATAGCATCACTTATATTAAATCTTTCATACTTTCATGTACCATCTATGTCTAATTATTCTTTTTTCCAATTATTCAAAAATTATCTATTTTTTAAAACGGATTAAAAAAAATACTTAATAACTCCGCCGATTTTTTAAGCTAATTACCCCTTTTTAATTGTAAAATATCAATCAACCATAAATAGAGCCAAGCCGTTTGTGTAGAGAAATAAAGCATTAATCCTAATATTTTTTTTTAAAAAAAAAATAAATCCAAAAAATTATTAGATAGAGTTTCATAACAAAAAGAATTTTGACCCAACTTTTGTAAGGTTAGAATAAAAGCAATCTCATAAAACTAGGTGTCACTCCTAACTTCACGTTTATTTCCTGCACAACTAGTATATCCCAAATTTTTTAATTTTATTTACTAAATTCTGCTTTTAAAAACGAATTAAAAAATACTAGTAAGCCAATATGTTTATCAACACCACTATTAGGCTTGTTAGGAAGTATCTAGTTTTCCTAATTTGCTAAATATTACGAAAGCTTATTATCGTTATAGGCTGTTTATTTTTTATAGAATATTATTATAATTATTTGTAGATTTCATTAATAATCAATATTGAAGACTCTCACGCTCTATAATATTTTTTTTAAAAATTTTCAAAATTATTATAAATTCGTATTTTTAAAATAATTACAAAAATCACTCCTAGGCTACAATGTTTATTGGACCACCATAATTAAGCCTGTGAGAAAGCTATCTTGCCTTATTTAATTATGCTATTGTAGTAGGCTTAATATCGTTTAGGTTGCTAATTTATATAATATAAACTAAACCATTATTCATAAGGTTTTTTATGTTAATATTTATTTTTCCATCATAAATATTTTTTAAAATTTTCAAAATTTTTTATCAAAGTCCATCTTTAAAAACGAATTAAAAAAATTATCGTTAGCCTACCAATGTTTATTAACACCATAAATAAGGTATTAGAAAGAATCTTTTTTTTAAATTAGCTAATATTTAGGATTTATTCGTATTAGGCTGCTTATTTTTATTTAGAATAACCAAACCCATTTGTAGCTGCGCTCATTATCTAGGACGTTTATGTGCCCTCTATAAATTTTATTAAATTTCAAAAAATTAATTTAAAATATTTTAAACAATTCCAAATATTAAAATAATGTGACAGCTACATTTTATATTTATAATCGTTTTGCATAGTTGCAGTATTCTAAATAATTTATTTGATGAAGATCTATAAATAATTGAGTTATATCATATTTAATGTTCTCTAGCCATTTTTATTACATTAAATATAATAAACGAAACCACATTTAAAATGTAGCCGTCTGAACACCTTAGACATATTTATGTCCTCCTCGTTAATGATATTATTTTTTTTTAAATTTTGATAAAGTATTATATTATAAATTTTATTTTTAAAGTAATAAATTACAGTTAAGCTTACCTAGTTTTATCTCACACCATAATTAATCATGATAGAAAGTATCTGTTTTTTAATTCTCTATTAGGTAGGGTTTATATCGACTAGGTAAACCTTAAATATATCAGATTAATAGCGTCATTGAACTTATAATTTTAATTATTTTATATACGGACACATATAGAGAACTAAACCAAATTTAATTGATATGAGACTCTCACCAAAGAACTGTCCTATCTGAAGTGAGTGACTCCATAGTGCAAAAAATAAACACCAAAAATTTCAAATTATTCTAACATGTTTCTTACCTTTTTAAAAATGTGTGCAACAACTTCTAATAAAAATTTTAAATAATATTATGCAAGTTATATAAATCAAGAAATTTATACAAAAATTACTAAAATTATACCTATAAACACCGAATATAAAATCCAACTCCTCTCAGATTTGGTCCTAAACCTGAATGTTCTAGTTATACTATAGACTCTCCACTTTTAAATTTATGAGCCTGATAGAAAGTATTTTTTAGAGGTATAGACGTGTCAATTTCTTATATACAAAATCGTAAATAAGGCTAGCCAATTTCTGGAACTATGTTTTAATTAGAAATGTCCAAAAACCCATAAATTTTCCATTGGTGTTAGCTAAGTACTCTTATGTAGCGTAATCTAATTTTATGTGCCCCTCGTATATGTATGATTTTATTTCAAATTTTTAAAATTATTTTAGTAAAAATTTTTAAAGTTTTGTTAATAAATATCAATATACTAACTTCAGAAAACTTTAGATCAAACAATATTCACATACAATAACACCAAAACCATATAAGAGCACTTAAATTTAAAAGATTAATAAGATAATAGTGTTTTTAATTTAAATATTGTAGGCAATTATATTAGTCGTTGTTCTGCACTGCTTATAATTTCTCTGCTGTGTGTTGTGTCGAAACAGAATAGTGATTGATGGATGTGTCCTCGTAGTGCTAGTTGTGCCTAGTGTGAGATGTGTTGTTCGGCGAACCCATTCCTCCATGTGCTGACCGAAATCAACTGGCTGAAAGCTTGTGTATTTTAGGAAAATATTTGGAAAACACTTTTATAACAAATCTAAGATCGATAAAAAGAGTCTTAGAATGTCTGGTTGAGAAAATGGTGCGATCTAATTTATGATGGTAGATTGTGGACGAATGACAAACGGCAAGTAACAAACGCTATGCTTATTGTGTTGTGTCGATTTGATGGTCCACTAGGAAAAAAGTCTCGGAACAAACTTTCTTTCATTGCACACTTCAAGATGCCGTTTGTATTTCCTAACCTATGTTTATATGTTTGGCACAAATAATGAAATAAAACATTTCTCCCCAATTTTCCATATTTTATTTATATGAATAATAAAAACAATTTTGGAATTTGAAAGATGTTATCACATTAATAAATTATCGTATATATTATATATTATATAATATTTAATTATAATATATAATATTCAAATAATATAATATTATTAATCATAAATATTATAATATTAAATAATAATAATATATATATAATAATATATTATAAATATTAATAAATTATATTAATATATATATATTAAAATTAATATAATATTAAAATATATATATTAATTGAAAAAACTTCAAATATGAAAACTGATGTGACTGAGAAAAAATAAAATAATAAAAAAAATAAATAATTCTTACTTTTCATAAGGTAAACCAGAGATTCATTAATTCAAGTTTAATAAATAATTATAGATGATAACGTTAATTAATTATAAATATATTTTTTGCCATATATTTTTATACCTAAATATATAATAAATTTACTATAAATATAAAATTTCATAACATTTTACTGGAATTTAAAAGAATAAAAACTATAATTCAAACACACAGAAATAATTAGAGATTCTGTAATAAATAATAAAATAAAGGAATGGATCAAAAAAATAAATATCGATTATATATCGAAATTCGATATTTTTGCTTTGTATTATATCATGATTTTCTTATGCGATTAATTGGAGATTATTTCATACTATTTTATACTTTAATAGGCTAAAGGATTACATAATCTTTTAAAAAGATAATTTTTTTAGAAGGCTCGGATATAAATATAAACATCCCCTTCTCCGGGACACCCTGAATAGTGTTGATGAAAACTCTTAATTTTCCCCATAATAATATTCGTTTCTTTCGTTCGTCCCCCAATGGTCGTTGATATAAAATAAACCGAAAAATAAATTGGTAGTAGTTTTAGATTTTTTCTGATCTTTTAGGGCGATACACAATAAATTAAGGAATAAGAGGTGAAGTAAAATCTGACATGGTCAACTAGTACAAAATTGTCTTCTGAGTATTCACTAATTAAACACTATTCTAAGCGATTTCAGCTGATCAATTTGATAGATACGGTGTTCGTATGTGCTAACCGCCAGTATTTCAGCTTTATCTTAATATGTTCTTCTTTATCAAAAAAAAATTTTTATACTAAGATTTTAAATAACTAAAGTTTATACTTTTATGACTTTTCTGATTTTCTGATTAGCTGAACTCTTTATTTATTTCCTCTGAATAAAATGAATATTAGTAGAGTCTGGGATTATTTTAAAAATATAATATATTATCTTAAATGCTCGAAAATTAAGGTAGTTTTTTATCTCTGATTGGGCAAAATGTAGAGATCTCAATAATGGCTCATACAAAAAACCTGAAAGCCCACTTAAAAAACAATTATAGTGCTTTTAAATCGTTACAAAAAGATGTCCCAGAACAGGAAAAACCCGACTACAATCAACGGGAAAAGGATAAATATTGATTCTCCTAAAAAACGGTATTTATTTATTAATAAATCATTTGTTTTATACCATAAAACTATACGTTTTTTTTTTACCCAAAGATATAAATAAGTTAGTCCTGAACACTTCTCTGACATATGAACTGCTTGATAATTGAGCTAGACATATTAAGTTTATATAAAGATGAAGAAAACATATATATTGATATCAAACATGATCTCGTCCGGGTTGATATAAACCAGTTAGCTTGAAACATTTGCAGATAAAGCATAATAAGCCCAGACCTAGCGCAAGAATCGAGTATATAAAACTCCCTTGTGCAAGTTTTGAAACATAGCGCGCAAGCTTGTGCAAATAAAAGTATATATAATATTTACTTATATATATAAATTAAAATTATCTATTTTTATATATTTATTATGATAGATATTTCTGTAATTATTATTTTTTATTTTGATCTTATATATATATATATATATATATATATATATATATATATATATAATATATATATATAATATCATATAATATAAATATCATATATAATATATATTGTTGTTGATATGAAAATTTATGTTTCCCTTTCATAAAGCTTTTATACCCTTTATTGAATTGAGTAATTTATAGGTACTTACAGTGGTAATAATTAAGGTACCTTATTAATATATATATATTTAATACTATTATATATATTAATAATATTAATATAAATATAATAATAATTAAATATAATATAAATTAATTTATATACTTAATAATATATATATATATCTATATCAGCTGATCCGTACCTGGAAAATGATTTACGTTAGTATATAAGTAGCTTAGATGATATATATATATATAACTATATATATATATATATAAATAAATATATATTATATATTAATAATATAATATAATATATAACCTATAATATATATTAAATATATTAATATATATATATAATATTAACTTATATTAATATTAATATATAATATATTAATTAATAATATAGATAAGTGAGTGAGATAGATTATAATATATTAATATAGAGTAAGATGACGAGAGTTAAGAG
Organism: Trachelipus rathkii; assembly: GCA_015478945.1. Lineage (NCBI taxonomy): Eukaryota > Metazoa > Arthropoda > Malacostraca > Isopoda > Trachelipodidae > Trachelipus > Trachelipus rathkii. The sequence goes on from JABUQX010045574.1 coordinate 44,294, forward strand.
GTATTCAAAAATTTCTAATTTTTCAATTTTTCGTACGTTTTCGCCTGAACGAAAAGTTTCGGTCTCCCTGTGGTGCTATCTACGATATTTCTGCACTAGTTCCGTACAGCAATATGGTTTAATTAGAACTGAATGTTCGGCCTGGCCCTAGATATATATATTATTAATTGTAAATTGAAAAATGATCCTTACCCACATCCATCGTTTTCAAACTCTTAAATGAAATAATACAAGATATATAGGTAAGAAGTGCAAAATTTTACCAAATGATAAATTTATGTTATTATATAATCTTTGCATAACAAACTTGTTTTGTTTTTCTTTAATATTTTTATTTATATATATCTAGTTTTTCTATTTTTCACTTTCAAATAAACTTTATTTAATTTTAAGTAACTAATTTAATACCATTTAATCATCTATTTTATTCTAATAAAGACTCAAAAAGAATATGAGGTAGTAGAGCTATCCTACCCAAACCACCTCTATGTATACGTGACCTATATCTGATAATATTATATAAATATTTAATATTTTATTATATATAATATTAGTACTATATATAAAATATAATATATTATATTATATTAACTTATATATATATTGTATAAATAATAAGACTTAATATAATATATAATTATATAATGTTAGTTATAATAAATACGTTAAATTACTGTAAAATATACCTTATACAACGCTCGAATAAAATAAAAAAAAAATGATAAGCTTCAATTCTGTCTTTCTTCCATTTTCCCCCAAAAATGTACATACCATAACTTTATTTTTTTTTACTTTGTTAATTTTTAAAATTATTTTTGCCATGTTAATAAGTGAAATTGGACAACGAGCACATTACAAAAAACAATATTTCAATTTTTTAATTTAACTTATAAGTGTGATTAATTAAATTATAACTATGCGCGTCGCTATAAAATTCTAGAGGCTTATAAGACCTATACAAATTAAGTAAATAGTATAAGTAATAATAATATATATATATCATTTATAATATTATTAATATATAATTAATATTATATATATATATAATATATATATTATATATAATATTATATATAATATAATAATTAAGATTATTTATAGTATTTAACTTTATAAATATATAATATATAATAATAATAATACATACAATAGTAAAACATTATAAAATATTGCTTATGAAATCCTAAGAAAATTTATTGAGGAAATATTAAATATGACATAAATAAGATTCGATCGGAACCAACGTGATGGAGACAGATTCCTTACTTGTGAACTAGTAAGAACTAATGTGAAAAATAAGATAAAGAAAATACATGAACAGATAGAAAATATTCTAAAAACACAAATATTATATAGATCAAAAGTTATTGGTATTAGCTACTCCTTGTTGGAAAAAATTGAGAGGCTTAAGCCAATCCCTCTTGATTAAATAGATGAGATCATCTAATTTCCCTCGAAATCAATTCTTTAGGCTTATATTACAATTTTTCTTAATTTATTTAGTTTTAAAACCTTCTTGTAGATGTTGCCACTAGTATGTATATAAGTGATATCAATAAATTTTTAATAGCAGACGAAACGAGACAAGTTTATGAATATCAACGAGTTGAGATTTTATTTCCTCAATAAATTTTTATAGGGGTTAACCATATCATAAGCATGACTAACAATGGTTACACAAGCTTATGGATAATATATAAACTAAGTTAAACAAGCTTAAGTCATTCTCCTAAAGTTTTATGTTCATGAAGTATTATAATACCATTTGCCTAGCCTATATATTTAAAAAAAATACCCTAAAATGATTTAAACAAGGAATTGTGAGATTAAAAAGATATTAGGGAAACCATCTTATGTAGAATATTCTAACCACCGAGGTCTGAAAACAAAGAAGGCCACCTTGCAATGCAACGAATCTATTTAATTTCTGTTGGACTTTGTATATATTCATAAAAGGTAATTGACAATACAATTAATTCTTGTACTATTAGTAGTAGTTAGTACCTTACATGTTCAAATATGAACTCAAATTAAACTCAAAAAATAAATGGTTTAAAAAAATATACATTTCTTAAATCCTCTAAACCTTTTACACTAGCAAAGTTCACAGTAGAAATTAATCATCTGAATAAATCAATAAAATAAGAATTTTAATAATAGAAACTGACTTGGGAAATTTAAAAGCTCGATTTAGGGGAAAATAACTTTAAAATTGTAAATAACTTTACTCAATATAAACTAATTCTTATGTGTATCATTCAAATATACCTAAAGAGAGCTTTTGACTTTAAAGTGGATCCTGCGTAGAATTTTAATATATATTATAGCTTATTTCAATAGGCAAATATTTTTGTATGTAATCCATTAGTATTATTTTCAAACTGTAAGAAATTTGAAAACCATGAGTGATGATGAAGATTTCAACTCATAAATCTTTACTATAATAGCCCTGGGTTCATAGCGCTATTTACTTACAGATTAATCAAATTATAAATTCTTCATAACTATAGTTTTTAATACCTAGAGATTGTAGAAAAATTTATCTTATTAATTAAATTTATGTAAATTATTTATTGGTTAATCTTTAATCTCGTAACTCTCTTATTTTTACAGCTCAAATTTTTATGATCCTCTTAATATAAAAAACCAAATTCGATATTTTGTAACATTTATTGAAGCAAGGTTTGTGCAACAAATTATTCTTTACGACTCATATTTATACTTTGACTTTCCATCTTAAAGGATTTATTAACTCTTCATAACCATTATCTTTAACACTCTATATCTTTCTCCTAAGACATTGTCCTAAACCAATTTTCTTAAATCTCAAATGTCTCTTATCACTTTCCTATTCTAAATAAACATACTAAATTATTGTATTTCATTCAATAATCATCTTGATATAGGAATCTATATATAATTATTATGACTGTATATCAAGAATACGATTCCTTAACACTCGCCTGTATTTACACATATACAAATAAATGTACCAAGCACCACCCGCTCTTGAATGATTAGAAATAACATTTTAACACCTGCCATCAACTCATTACAGTAACCAATGATTAAAAACCCACTTTTTTAAATTAAATTCCTCAATAAATTCTTCTTCCTACCTAATTATTTTTAATCAATTAATCTTAAATATAATAAATATTACTGTTATGACACTCTGCCCCTTCTTACAGTTAAATAAAATCTTAAATCCACATACCTCTCTACCTAATACTCTTAACTTCAGATTTCTACTGCTTTACCACATAAAACACAAACAAAACACATAATAATATTACTCTCTATAGACACTTAATAAAATTTATCCACATATTTCCTATTCAAAATTTATATCAAATTCTACTAAGAACTAAGCAGTAATAACTTTCTTAAATTGCAAATCTAAATATCTTAAATAAATACGTCCTTATAGGGCTCAAAATAAAGGCACATAATCGTCCTATCCCTATGCCCGCTGTAAGCCCCATTCCATTTTTATTACAGACTGCAGATGATCTCCAATTATTAAATTGAATTTCATATACTATATAATTTTTAACATTCAGAGACGCACTTACTCACAAACTCCTATTCTCTATAATGTTGCCTAATGGTCTCGCTCCTACTCTCAGAACCTTAATACCAATATTCTTTATGCTCTAAATCAATATAACTTTAATTGAGAAACGTTTATTTTTTATTTAATGAAATACAAATCATCTATTATTCTTCTTTCTACCGATTCTCTTACTCATAAAATCATACATTTATTCATTTTTATCTCCTATTTGTATAACTTACAAATTTTAACTTTTCATAGTATATTTAACAACAGCCTTTTTCAATAAACTAAAAACTCTAATTATTATGTCAAGTATTGCGGATATCCTCTTCCTTACTCCACTTTATTTCATCTGCTCATTAATTCATATTCTCAAGTGAACTTTTATAGATAATTTTATAATTATATATCATTCTCCTTCTCCTCATACTAACTATTGTAAGACATTATATAACTCTTTATTTTATTATTTATACTAATTATTATTATGTTGTTATTATGATTGAATTATTTATTTCTCTGTATTGATTGTCACAAACCTCATAATCTATTTAACTACTAACTCCTATTATATAATTCCTCACTTTTCTATATATTTAAATACTAATTTTATAATTTCCTAAATTATTAAATTTACATTTATTTATTTAACTTATTAATTTTTATTATTGAAATTCAAATTTCAACATTAACTAATTAAACTTTTATAGTTTAGTTTAAACAATAACACTTAATTATTAATTTTATCTATTAGTTTTTACTCAATTAATCTAACCTATTAATACTAATCTAAATTTAACTTAATTAATGTATCTTATATGTATTAATATATCCTCTACTGTCAATACTCTAATACTTCCTAAATTAACATAGGTTCTAATATTCCCAATTTTTACTCTTACACTTAAACATATATTGGATTACCATTTTATTCTCTACTCTTTATATTTCATTTAGATTGCTTTTTATTATTAATTATAAGGTATTCTAGTGTCTTCCCCTCATTTCCTACTTAACCTCTAGATATATGTATTAGTTAAAAGTTTTATCTTTTCAAGTCCTTTCGATTAAGTCTATAGTCCTAGTACTCTCAAACAGTAAGTATTCAACTAAATTGCTACGTTCGCTATCAGCTCAAGCCAATGACTAAGAACAGTTTGCTATAATATACCTTCAAACTCTATCTCTCGTATTAAATTATCATATACATACTATTAACTTATCTACTATTACTTCCCTATATTAATACTCTTCGCTATTCTTCTCACAATATTTTTGTGGCATAAAGTAAAATTCTATTCTTTCTCAAAATTTATTATTACATTATTACCTCCATATTCACCTCATTTCTTATCTAATCTTCATTATTTTCTTCTCTAAAAATAAATATTTAAAAATCTATCTTAATTATTATTTCATTCTCATATATTTATTTATTATTGTAATACTGCTATTATTATTTTTATATTGATAACACATTTATCATTTAGTTTTAATAAACAATTAACTAAACTGTTTAATAGACAAAACGTTACTTGGCTCTCAAACTCCAAGGATCATCATAGTTTAATGGACATTAATAGGTAAGCAAAAAATTGCTGTTTTTAAAGTTTCTATTATGATTGTTGAATCTTTCGGACTGCAGCTCCATATACGGCGTTTTGATCAACAATATATGAATAAAATGTATACTAATTTATCGAACCCACATGAAGAATAACTCTTCCAAGGAGAACTAACATAGAACCAGCCATTCATACACTGTACTCAACGATAACTATAACTCCTACTAACAAATAACTATCAACAGTATAATTAGAAGCACATGTACGCCATTAATATCAACATTGATAAAATAACCTTCCCCTTATAATTGATGAATCATCCGGTAACATTAATTATCTTAGACTATAATTATTTCTACTCAAATTATCTCCTCCCATATACTACCAATTTATATATAGTAATATTACAAATTGAATAAAGATCAACTAAGAATATAGATCCCATCTATTATATTTATATAAATATTAATAAATATAAGCATACTAATATTGTTGTTATACGCATAATGGACCTGTTATGTTTTCATAATAATAATATATATAAAATGATCACGGCTTACACCTACGGAAACAGAAACCTTTTTGTTACAAATTAAATTTGAAATTGTTATAATTTTATGTATTTATTTATATTTTAATTTATTTATAATAGCTAAGTAATACTTAGAACGATGAGACAAGTTTTGAGTCGAATATAATTAAGATTTTAGTAATATATAATATTATGTAACTAAATAAATTTATTTCAAAAAATTGCAAAATTCAAATATTGTCTAATAGTCAGAGAGTAAAATTTAAATTAACTATATATTTATTTATATATAAACACTTGAATATTACTTATATTTTATAAAGTTTATAATTATTATTCTATATATATATATAATTACATATAAATATAAATATATATATTTATTAATTAATATTAATATATATATAATTATATATAATATATTAATATATATATATATAATATATTTGAAATTATGCCTATTATGTTCCATATGGAGACCGTGATATTAATGGTATATAGTAATAGATGAATCAGACCAAACATTGACTAGAGCAATCAAAAAAGAAGAGACTGAGTTAATATATAAATTTATTTATGTTAAAACTTTGCTACGTGTATTACTATATAATATTATATATTACGTTTCGAGTGTACCTTTCTTGTGATACTTCATATCGCTAGCCATCTGGATATAGCACGTCTATAATTGAATATCTAATAAAACAACCAAACTAATATACACAAAAATTTATACAAGTTTAACCACCGCAGATACGAAAATTTAGACTAATTACTAAAGATCACAAAAAGAATTTGCCCTGGAATAATGTAAAAAAAATATAAAAAAAAAAAGAATATAAAAAATCTTAATTACAAAAAAAAAACTAATAACAATAAAGATAATTACAAGATATAAAAAAATTTATTAACAAAATTTTTTATGCAAATCTCTCAGTACCAGAGAATCCATAGCATACAATAAAAAATGTGATAAAATATAACCAATTGACATAAATATAAAAACCAGAAGCAATATAAATTAGTTAAAGTGTAAATAATGAATAATATACACAAGAATATGATAGCCTAGTGAAAGACCATGAACCTAGTGATTAAGAGACTCACATCTAGTATAAATTATATATGGGTTTTCGTGCGTTAAAAAATAAATAGATGCATATTTACTACCTATAAAGTGATATGCTTGAGCAAAGTTTTAGAAGTACTCGACAACAAACGCTAGAGGGGACTCTACCGACAGGGGTTAGTTGGTCGAATAAGAAAGGGTGGGGAGAGGTTCGCGATAACCCTAACCTATATGTACCCATGTTTGAGAGAGTGAGCGGAGAAGATTAAGAAAGAAAAAGGAGAGAAGACCCCGCGACAACCGCTGAATAGAGCAAGAAGAGGACAGAGGACCCCAGGAGGAGGTGTCCAAAATGACACGGCTACCCGGAAAGGGGGAGAAGTTAGTAGCCGTTACCCGAAAGCAAATAGAATTCGCGAACGCGGGAAAAGCGCAAGAAGACCCAAAACTAAACATGCCATCGGTAAAGCGGATTGTGAATGAGCACTTGGGAATATTCTTGTAGTAAAAAAAAAAAAAAAAAAGACAAATTTATAGAAAGTCATATTTATTTAACGACGTAACCAATAAAAGGTGCATCTAAATAGGCCTTCTTAATCATACATTACTAAAAATTACAAACAATAATTTTTTTTTTTTTTTTATTGTGTGAACATTTTCTAATATGATGAAATGTTACCAGATATCCCAAAATGTATGTATCCTTATTCGCTGAGCTAGGTAGTGTATGTATTGAGGAACGAGAGGAAAGAAAAATAATGAAATATATATATATATATATATATTTTTTTTTTTTTTTTTTTTTTTTGTAATTTTGTATTATTGACATTATACCAATGCAAAAATTGGACCAGAATTCAAGCAATGTATTCCGTGCTTACTGTAGCAATTAATAGTAGTTTAATCAAAGCATACATATGGAACGGCTAATCCAGCGACCGGCTGACCTAGAGTGTACGAATGTATATACTATGAGAATATGATAAATATAGAAATAATAGTGATATAAATAATATATATATATATATATAGTAAGTATATATATATATATGAAGTAATAGTTATATATAGTACATATATATATAAAATATGAAATAATACGATATAAATATATATATATTGGATTGAAAATATATCAGGAAATTTATAAGAGTATGAATAAATAGTTTATCAAATAGGTAAGTAGAAAGTGACTGAAGTAATATAATAAAAAGCAGATAGGCGAATAGTGTAGTTTTATGAGAAAGATATCGAATATTACGATATTGTAATTGAGAATAGATAAATAGTGTCGGGCACAGCGCCTGACAAACAGTATAAATGCTAAGCTTCGTATCGTTTATTTTTCCGTAATTTCGCTGCTTACTGCATTATGTGTACGACAACTAAAATTTCCGAATTCCAAAAACTCTTCTTAAACAAGTTTTTTTTGGTTAAATTGAATTCGCGATAAAATGCGACGGATCGAATGGATGTGATGATATGCGATCCAAGTGGATATGAAGAATGAGATAGATTGAAATGATAATAAGATAGGTCTTGGAATAGAGATTAGACGAGAGAAGAGAAGAGAGGTACTACGAATGAGATGGACGAAACTTAAGAGAAGACAGATCGAATACAGGATCAGAACCAGTGACCAATATGAGGTAAGTAATTGAAAATAGTTAATAAATTGACTCCGATAAATAAATTATATACCCTAAAATCCTGAAATATCTTAACGACTCCTCCCTCCCAAAAGGTTATCATATATTATTTAATGTTACAATAGGACTCCTCATCGAAAAGACCACAGTTAAACATGATAACCCAAAAACAGTAAAACAGTAAATCATTAAATAAGGATAATTAAAAAATAATACTCCTTTTCTTTGAATTAGTAGAGAAAATCCTTAAAAAATATGTGTTATTCCGTATTTAAAAAAAATTTAAAAAGAAGAGACCTAATATAGAATTGGGTGAGAATTTTAAAATTGAATAATAGAACTCCTCGAGTATTCCCATGGAATCTTGAATTTGTCTGATAATGATCGTTTATTTGAAGATGAGCCCAGAGGTAGCAGTCTATTCGTCTCTCTTAAGATGTCAAGAACGGTCCAGAGAATGTAATGACCTAGTATTTTTCCAATATTTGGTATATATGTATATTTGAACTAAAATAGTACCCCTATAGTGTGTGAATTATTTATATTCTACAAATAGTATTATTAATTATTATTTTATTAATTGTGTAAACTCAATGTATTTAGTCGGGGTAATTCAAGTTAATGTATTATCTATATATCAATCATGGTATATATATTCATCCCCATTAATATATAAGTTATTAACTTTAAGGAAAGTGAAAATTAAACACGAATTTCAAGAGGAAAAATATGTAAATATATAATTGTTTAAATTTCCCAAACATTAACTTTGTTTTTTCTATTGATACTTATATACTTTGCATATAAACCCATAATTGAGTTATTTTTAACTTAGATGATCCGTACATTGCTGCTATAACTCTAAATTAATTGTATTACTAATAAATTTTAAATATTATTATTTGTATTAGATGTTATATTAATATATTAATTAAAAATTGAATTAGAACATAAAGTATTTTATGTATTCTTCACACCGCATCATGAGCGTATTTGAATATCTAAATTGAATATGATTATCTAAATTTTTACTCTCGTTGTCGTTTTTGTTTAATTTACTTTATGTATTTTAAGTTAACAATAATGCATGTATGCTTTTACTCTGATTATTATTAATTATTGATTATTATTATTTATTGAATTATTTTATTATATTACGCAGCTATTATAATATAATTATAATTTATTATAATTTAATTATTAATATAAAGATTATTCAATATAATTTATAATTCGTAATTAATTATATAATTATACTATTAATATAATATATAATATATATAATTATAATAATATATTATTTATATAATTAATTAATTTAAATAATATTAATATATATAATATATATTAATATATATATATAAAATATAATATATATAATAAATATAATTATATATAATATAAAATAAGTCAATATATATATATAAAACGCTTGCAGCTCCCTCCAATGCAAGTTTCATAACACTACGAGTCCTCCACTAGTGGTATGTTAATAATATATATATTAATATAATATATATAATATATATTAATATATATATATATTAATATTATAGTATATATTAATAATATTATTTAATTATATAATATATAATATATATTATAATAATATTATTATATAATAATATTACTTATAATAACTAATATTAATATAATATAATATACGATATGTTTTGATAAATAACTAACTCAAACAAACAATTATATATTTTATAATAATATCATTAAATATAATTATATTATTAAATATATTAATATATATTATTTAATATATATATATATATATATAAATATATATATAATATATATATAATTATATATATATATACTATATATATATATCATATATAATCAAAATTAAGGAAATAGCTAAAATCATTAAGGTGTATCCCAGGTGGTAAAAAACTACATATAGCCTAATTTATTAATTCAATCAAACATGTATTAATTTTAATTATATATAATATAATTCTTCCACTCACCATGATATATCATTTACACTTTTACAGTAACTAAATCATATCTATATATGGAAATATATTTTTAATTATTAATTAATTAATTATATAATTATATATTGTAATAATTAATACTAAGTGATATATTATTGATGATAGTATTAACTCAATAGTACCAATATTTTTATCAAAGTACAAAGTACGTAAAGTTAACCATAAGTTATACTCTCACTACTTGAATATTATTATATCCATAATACGAATGAATTATATATATAGTAACTAGATAACTCACTTAAATGAATAAATTTTGTATCCAAAAGTATACAGTAATCCTAATATCAACAAAGGCATTAGAATTCCAAAGATAATCCACATCACACTCCCAAATAACAGTAAGCAGAAAAAATTCACTCTTCTATATACTCTAAATGAAGTTGTGGCATTATATTGTTAAATAAGATAGATAATCTTTTAATGTGTTCTTGGATAAGTATAGAAATAGTGAAAGCTTTTTTAAAAAATATAATTTGAAAAGGTCAAATTAGTTTTTTTATAGTTTTTTCTCATAATTTTGGTAAATTATTTATTTTTTAACTAATTTATGTAAATCTAAAGTGCATCAATTTACTAATTCTTTGTTAGTTTTGTATAAGTCAATTACTAATCTTTACAATTTTAAATTCATATTTTATTTGTTTACAAATGGTCGAATACGGTGTATATTATACTGAATAAATAAATTTTCCCTAACATAAAAAGACATATAGAAAATAGAAATAACTTACTAACAGTCTTGACGTATGTGGTGCTCCATACCTCAATTAGTTTAAAATTTCGTAAAAATTTTAATCTCATATTATATTATTATCAAAATCTTAAGTTGCACCAAATTAAAAGATTTTTATTTATATCTGAGGTAATTGAGATGGCTTATTTCTAATAATATTGAGTTAATATATAATATATATAAAGTAACTAATTCAATACTGGTACTTCTACTACTATCATAAATATATTTTTCACTCACATAGGTATTCATTTTATAAAATATAAACTACATTAAATTAAGGCTAAATGTTAAACAATGATATAAATTATGAGTTTAACTCCATTATCAACCGTAATGAAGGATTAATGATACAAAGTAATGGAAAATCTCAAGTTTAATAGTTACTTGCAGTGAGTATCTTCAGTCACTTCAGTGATTAATTAATTGTTTAAGTTAACATGCTAGTAAGATGAAATAGCTTCTAAATTTCCTAGTTGGATGTCTATATTTAGACATTTAACATAGGAAGATGGTATGAGCAGAATAGTTAATTAGCTAGATCCTTATATAACTTTAGGAATTACATAATATAGCAATTAACTATAATTACCCATTATAAAAATAATATCAAATATCCTGATCTACCCAGGTGGCTCTCATACGTATGCTATCTAGCTCGTCTCCAAGACTGGGATAGCTGAATGAAGTATGGACGGTACATTTGTGAGCGGCTATATATGGGAAGGAGAAGACTTGTGAAAAGAGGAATGTGTGTAGGGAAAAGAAAATGGTGAAAAGATAAAAATCGTAGAGGTGAAATGTAAAAAGTTGAATGAGGTCGTGCGATGCCTTGAGAGGCCGGTGCCAGACTTTATCCATAGTAGTGAGAAACTCGTACCACGTAATAAAAAATCCACCCTAGAGCTTCACGGCGACAGCGAATGGCCGCTCACTATGACATGCTTGTCCATGTGGGGTCAGAACTTGGCTAGAGTGGTTTACAAACACATTACCTCCTCACAAAACACCCGTCACTTCACTCCTG